>JAWQFJ010002879.1:99693-114375 GCA_034096865.1 Theodoxus fluviatilis
TTTCTGAGACAAATGCATGCTTGAGTGGTAGCTTTTTACCCATATTTGCCCAGCAGTTGAATGTTTCAACCCTGTATTATCAAAGGGTGCAGTAATGCAGATTGAAATGTATAGTGTCCCATAGTGTATATATACCCAGCCTTTGCTGCTATTCCCATCCTGCCCTTTGCCACTCAGTGGAGGTATGGGATAGCTTTCCATGTTTCCTATTTGAACTCCTTGTTCCAAATTTAACAACCTTGTGAGAAACGAGAAGCAACTCTAGCTCCAGGTCATTTCTAGACTGCCAGTGTAAGAACGCTGATCTCTATGTTTTAGACAAGATGGAGGGGAGGTTCCTGTGGTTGCTGTTACTTTTGTTTTGTTTTGGCACATCATAAACATTGAACCAATGCTCACACAGTCACATAGAGGGGAAGGTGTATCATAGATGTTCACCACGTATACTCATTCACACAAAGAGTTATGACACAGAGTAGCAGCAAGTGCGAAATTGTCAAGATATCTGTAATACAATATTTCTCCCATCCTGGGGCTAGCACTGCACCTCGCACATCTTCTAGCCCCAAAGCATGCTTGCCTGCATCTGTCTGTCATAAAGACAGGGTGTCCGCAAGCAAGTAGAGGCTGAGGGGCTGACTAAGCACTCTTGCAAGACATGAGGCACAGTGCTGTGCTTCTATCCCCAGGAAGGGAGAAACCTGGAATTATGAATATATGGAGCAATGAGGAGGGAAATGGGAGAGGGAGCCACTGGGGCCTAGCTGACAGCTTGGTCAGTATGGGATTGGCAGGAATGGGCAGTAAAAAGGGGTGGTGGGACATGACTGCACTGCTCCTGACCAGTCCAGGAGCCTGTGCTTGATTCTTTCCCTGCTCGCTGCAGTTCATGTGGGCAGTGTACGCCAGACAGCCACCATCATCAGCATGTCCACTGAGCACCTCCGCACTGGGGACAAGGCGCTGGTCAGGTTCCGCTTCATCAAGAACCCTGAATACCTCAAGACAGACATGCGCATGGTATTCCGTGAGGGACGCACCAAGGCTGTGGGCACCGTGACGAAGCTCTTCCCGCACGTCTCTGCCTCAGCCCAGAACACCCGGCAGCAGCGTGCCGCCAAGAAGGCACAGGAGGGCAAGCACCAGAGCAACCCCCAGAACGAGCCCCAGAAACCCAGCAAGCGCAACCGCAGGGGCCGTGGGGGTCGTCGCTGTGACAACGAACCCTCCACCTCCTTTGAGCAGAAAGAGAACGAGCCAGTTGAGCCACTTTCAAAACCTGGATCAGCCTGAAGTGAATCAGGTGTTGGATGGAAGCTGCTACGTTTAGATAGACTCTCATTTTCCAGGAAGTGAGTCTAGAGGAGGGTGAAAGTGGCTTTTTACAGAATGACTGTCATGTGGAGGTGAACACAAATTTTCTTTTTTTAATTGGGTTGTTCTTTTGTTTCATTTTGTTTTGTTTTGACTTGAGGTTTTAGAATTTGTCTACATTTGTCAGGATTTTTAAAATCAGTTTCATCAGATGTGATGGAGGAAATGTTGATGTTACAGCATTGGCTGTAAGTTGTTGAATGAGTTAAATTAAGCATATTTTAAAGAGAGTTTGATTTTCTGTGTTCAGTTTTAATAAAGTTGATTAATTTTACATGATGTTATCACAAGGATGTTTTTATCCACGGTTGATTTTACAGAAATCATGTATTTTTGCCAATGTGTCAAATGTACTTGTTTTTCCTAAAGTTAGTCTACAGAGGATTTGTTAAAGATGAGTTGTTTTCATATTGTGTGATTTTTATGGGAAGTTTTACAACATTAACTGAATAAACTTGTAGTGCAGATTAAATTAGGGCAGTTACATACAACATTCATTTGAGATCAGCTGGGGCAATTGTGGCGAGGGCAAAAAAAGGTCACTGAGTGATCATTTTGGAAGATGTATGAAGCATTTCATGTATAGTGTGCCATAGTATGTCATGTGTAGTGTGCACAAATTATTTAAGGTTCATGGAGTCATCTACATGAAGAGAAGAGCAGGCCTTGCATTTGCACTTTTGAGTCAATAAATGAATTCACTGTCCAAGCAGTGTACTGTGCTCATTTGACAGGCTGCCAGCTCCCATAGATGATGCGTGGTAGCAGTATGCACACCCTGCAGCTGAGGGGATGTTTCATCTGGAAACACAAACCACTGGCTCAGCTGATTTTGTCAGTGTTGAACAACCATTCATCCACCATGATGACAACCTGCGTGCTGCAGGAGTGAACTGATTAAAGATCTTTACTGTTTTCATGTTCACAGCAAAATGGAACTGTTTCTGGAATGGGCTGTCATTCCTATCACTGCTCTATATCGTCACAAAGTCACTGCTGCACATGATGACATGTGCCCTATTCAGATTCCTTTGGCTACAACAATTATTGAGCACAATCCACTCTAATTTAGGGAGACCTTGAAATATTTCAAGATCAGGTACTTCTTTATCGTTGGTTTGAAATATATTTCTTTGTGTAATGTAGGAAAACTGCTACAAGTTTGTCTAAAAAGAGAAATATCTCTTTGTTCACAGAGAGGTGGCTTGGGATTGTCACTGTTGCTGAGGAAATCAGTCTTTCCTACTCTTTGCATTTATCGCCTAAAATGTATGATGATATTATCAAGTGAATGTTTCCACCATTGCAGTTGCCACTTAGATGAGTTGACTTTGCTTGGATGGCATTTTCTGTGGCCTTGTTCCTGATAGAATATCTGCAGCAAAACCTTTCTTGAAGTGAATGCATCCAGGTCAAACAAAAATGATAATACAATCAATTGAAGTTAGACACTTCCTGCTAACTTGAAAGATTGAATGCATTTTTGTTTTGGATGGGTTGCAGTATTGACTAAGAAAGATTCCTTAGTTGACATACAGAACCATTACAGTCTCTTTGAGCTGAACCTTGCTTTTTCGCCTGTATGGAGGCAACCCTTGAAATGTGTTGAGAGATGTCTTTGTGAACTGAAAAACAACTGATATGCAAGGAATCTGTAAAGACTCCCTATGACAAACCCAGTGACTGTCAGTAGATTATGAAACTGGCACACACTCCATGAAAGCAATTCAGTGATGGCATCTAAAGGGCAGTCAGCCTGATTTTTTGCATGAATATCCTGCAAAGACCCCATGATGTTTTTTAATGCGATTGGTTGCAGCCACTAACAAGTGTGAGCGGTTTCTATTGTACTGATGTGATTTTTGCAGTTTTCGAGACTGACATGACATTTGAAACAATGTGCCACTGAGTACTGGCAATACTTGAATGACAAAGAGTCACTTCACATGATTGTGTAAAAGGGAATCAGTAGTCCAAGGGGAGGTTGTGATGCATAGGTTTCTCTGATGATGTGGATTGCTTGCAGCTGATGTCAGGCAGCAGTGGCCATGAGTCATTTTTGACTTGGGATTTTGAAATACATCAATCATTGCACATAGTGTTGACTCATCTACACATGGATTTTTAAAATAATTGTTCAGTAATAGTAGTAAGTTCAGTGTCAATTTGCACACCGGTTGGAAAACCATTTTTAAACGGAATATTTTAATATTCTTTATCCAGTTTTCTGCTTATTAGGTGAACTTGTCATCTGAAGTTGGGTATTTTTGTTTGAAAATTCCCATCAGCAGCTAAGAAACAGTTGAGCAATGGTAAATGAGGCAGCTACTTTTGCCATTGGCACCAAGGCCAATTGCAACCAGTAAAACTTGGTGTCCTCACTAGTGCCTAGGTCTGCCTGGTGCATACATGGCTGTAGGTTGATTCTTGCTTGTTTGGCCCAGCTGGTGGTATTATTTCATCCCTTGATTTGATCCAGTAGACAAGAAGGTGCAGCTTTCTCTAGCATGAGAGAAGTTCATAAGCACGTTTTAGAAAATAAACTGACTGTCACAGAATATGTGCTTTATGTGCAAGTGTGAATCTATGACCATGGATGGTCCACTGGAAATGCTTGGCCTCTCTGTGTTAGTTTTCTTGGAGCACCTTCCAAAGTAAACATTACTGTCTGATGCAGGAGTTCCCCCCACTACTTGGCATGCATTTTCTCAGAGTGTAGAAAAATCAGTTTCCTATCTTCAGGGGAAAAACCCTTGCCATATTCTTCAATTCAGTGTTCTGATGGAAGTTTTCCATGCAGTCATAAGAGTAGAAGCAGACATAAGATGCGCTTGAAAACTGAAATGCTGTTGTCTTGGCTAGCTCGACACAAGTGATGCATGTGACAAATTATTATATTTATTGTGGAAACACTGATAATGCTTGAGTAGTGACTTCATGACCATGATTGACTCATGGGGATTTGTCCGTGTTTTTGCTCCATAGGTCAGTGCAGTACTTTCCACGGAAACTTGTCTAATATGGGGGTGACTGAATTGTTAAAGAATACTGATGTCTCATAGGGCCTCCTTATAGAAGCAATCTCTGCAAGGAAATCTGGAAAAATAATGGTATTGTGTTTTAGGCAGATGAAAGCCACTGAATCTTCTGTTTCATCCTTCTGTGTTGAGATGTGTGTGTAGTACTTGTAAATCACCTGGGTATGATCTGCATTGAAATTGGATCGGATCAAAAGCTTGAAGTAGCAGTAGACCTTGCTGGGTTGATGGACTTCAAGGTGTTGAAGAATGAACATTCACGTGGTTTCGAAGGCAGTTGCCTGCTTTTGACATGCAGAGTCCCTTGGTGAGGACAGAAGACCACAAATAGGAGAGGTAAGAGAAATATGACTGCAGAGACAGTCTTGATCTGCAAGTCCCTTTTCTTCAGGTAACGTGTGTGCCCGCCCAGTCACAGTCACATGTGCTCACTGATGGACCATAGTGTGGCAGTGCGGGAGAGAAAATCTTTGCCACTCCCCCGAGTCAGATTCAAAAGAATATGCAGTGAGTGTGCTACCTATGAGAGAGACTCAAGCTCATTAAAACATGCATAAAACAAAGCAAACAATTGATTTCTTAACTCTCTCATTGTAAATAAATTCTTGGAGTGTTATCCTCCACATGTCTGCTTGCTATTTCAGTATGTTTTAGCCAAAAGATCTTAAAAATCCACACATTATTATTATTATTATCCCCAGCTGCCTTCACCTTTGCTCATTTCGTTGCCCTCAAAGAGGAAGGAAGCCTGCTTTATTTGAAATGGTCCAACCTGACATTCCATGTAATGTAATCCTAAACAACCAACCTCTGTCATGCTAATATAGCAAGAGCTGTGTAACTGATGATGCATCACTCAGAATGGCTCCTAGAAGGCAGTCAAATTAGACTGATATCAACATTTAATAAAATTATATTTTGCCCATCTTCAGATGACAAATTCAGGAACATGAATGTGAACGGATGTAATGGTACAGAGTGTTGATGGAAACGGAAGTCATGACTGAGCATTGGTATGCCTCTAACTCCAGCCTATGAGGAAGCTTGTTTTCTATGGGGCTCTAATCAGGGCAAAGGATTCTTGCCCAGAACCCTACAGGTGGGGTGTTTACTACTGCATGGATCGGGGCTTTAGTTCTGTAGGCTAGACACTAGATATCCTTGGCACGTGTCATTGCTGCCAAGCTAGAACCTCAGGGAATGAGGATGGTGCAGAAATGAAATACTGGGAGACATGTCCATAAACCATTTGCAAATTCACTGGTTCCAATGTGGTTTTAATCTTTATGGAGGTTGACAGGAGTGAATCCCAGAGAGATGTGCACCAACATTTAATACACATTATTTATGTAGGAAAGCATTAGTAATGGGTGTAGAGGTCATTAGGAGAGCAGTTTACAGTTTCAAACTTATTTTCTTTATTTTTCTTGTATTTTAAACAAGGAGTGCAAATGAGTAGTTATCTTGTCGGTAAAGGGATTATCTTATGTGAAAAGTAGATAGGTTTGATGGGCATGCTGGACTTCTGTTATTGTAAGAGTATATGTATAAGTATTTACATGTACCCAGATATAAGCTGGTTGTGGTGTGTCAACAGATGAAATGACAGGAAATGAAATTGTTTCATGTTTCATGCTAGTGTCTTCAGTGGTCCAAATATTTTAGATTCTCTATGAGAAAGCTGTAATGCCTTGCCCTAGAATATCTTAAAGTCTGACATGGATTTGTCCACTGTGTTCATTGACATGTTAGTAGACAGACTGACGTTTTGATTGCTATTTGCACCTTGAATGAATTTTCTGTTTCTTCTGCAAGCTTTTCACTGATGAGGGGTCATCAAGTGGCTCTAGTCATATGTTGTACTCTTATAAGGATTTTGACTGAAAAAGTCATTTTTAGTCCTCATCAAGAATTGTCCTAGAGTGTTCTTTCCTTGCATGGAAATCCTTTTGTGGCTAAAAATATGAAAAGTTGTTTCATCCACCAAGTGGTTTGTTTGTATCAAAAACTGTATGTTGTTCTTCTTGTGCTTGACTGTGTACATAGATGCTTCCCATTGTAGCTTGTGAATCACCACTGTTCACATTGTATGGACTAATGCCAGTAACGCACTGGAAGAGAACTGGTTATCATTTGATATAAGAGGATGTAGATCACTGAAGGAACATCGTTTTCGGTTACTGATTTCACAACATAGTAGTCACAATGAACAAGTATATATTTTGACAGTTGTAACTATCATTTCTATCCTTGGATTTGGCATTCATGAGGTTTGTATGGCATTGTTCACTTACAGTAGAAATTTGTGGCAGCAAAACGATGAGTGGAAGACCGGAATGTTCGAAGACCCTTTGGCTGGATTTGACAATAAAAGTTGTCTTTGCCTTGTAGCAACTTCTGTAGCTTGTTGCTCTGTTCTGTCTATCATTACAGTGGAGAAAAGTGAAAGGATGCCAGTAACACCACTTTGAGCTAGAATCATGGCTTTTATTTGCTTTGCTCAGTGATGTAAGATTCATCAATGCCAAAGTTAAAGATCCTGTTTTATGTAGCAAATATTTTTGTGTTGAGTAATCAACAGATTTGGAAGAAAACACGTGCTGCCCTGATGGGCTAATGTATTCGTCCCACAGTTTGATCTTCAAGATACCATCTGGTGGCACATAAGCGTTGGCTGTGCGGGTGCTACCGGAGCAGGCCCCAAAAGAACAATGACCACAGCATTTCAGATGATGAGGGAGGTATCACTGATACCTATCAGGGGCGCGTTGCTTAGCCAACCTAGTTGGCAAATGATAGACTGGTGTCAACATGTGTTAAACATTTGACTGCCTTTACATCTGCTCTCATCATATTTGACACATATTGACACGGGCCTATTCCTTGGAAGATCTTGCAAGGTTCCCAGTGTAAGAAAAGCGCCCCTGTGCAGAACAAGCTGCAAATGTGTCTATCTTCTCGTGGTTCCAACAATGGCGAAGTAGACAAACAAATATATGTAAAACGAAGCTTGGTGCTTATGATGTCTCCGCTCTCTCAGAATACTGCAACCCTGTCCTGTTAGACCTCCCTGGCAGTCAATCAAATGAATTGAACTACAGAATGTTTTGCACAGATGTAGTCTTGACTACAGTATCAAGATTGGAGCTAGGAAAGGAATGCATGGATGGAATTAACGACCTTGATAGACGACTATTTAAGACTAATGTCTACAAAAACACTAGAGTTGGTTAGAGTAACGGTGTGTCAAGTATCGATTTTCCTAGCTATTCGCCCAATACGAATCATGTATCATGGGTCTATTCTTACCCCCCAACTCACAAGGGGTTAAAGGTAGGAAGTCCCTGCTGCAACTTTGTAGATAAGAGCGAAGGGAAGGGAAGTTCCTGTAAGTACCTATTGTTTTTGCTTTGGCACGTCGTGGACGTTGAACCAAAGCTAATGCAGTCAAACTGAGGGGTAGGTGCATCGTAAATGTTCACCAAGTATCATTCACACAGAGACAGAATTACACCCATGGACAGATTTACAACACAGGGTTGCAGCCAGTATAATATTGTCTATATATTTTAATAAACCCAGATTCTTCCCGTCCCAGGGATAAAACCACGGCACTGCGCCTCGCACATCGTCCAACTCCAAAGCATGCTCGCCTATCTCCGCCTGTTTAAAGACATGGTTTCAACAAGCGAGCGAGTAGAGGCCGAGGGGCTGACCGTGCACTCATGCAAGAGGGGAGACCACGGGGGTGGGTGGGGTGGGGATGGGTTGAGGGGGTGAGAGAACTTCCTGTAAGTACCTAATGATTTTGCTTTGGCACGTAGACGTTGAACGAAAGCTAATGCAGTCATACAGAGGGGTAGGTGCATCGTAGATGTTCACCAAGTATCATTCACAGCAAGACAGAATTACACCCAGGGACAGATTTACAACACAGGGTTGCAGCCAGGGCAGTATAATTATTGTCTATATATTTTAATAAACCCAGATTCTTCCCGTCCCAGGAATAGAACCACGGCACTGCGCCACGTCTGCACACTCTTTTACCCTGTTTGCATTGGGTACTTTACATGCTGCTGGTCCATTTTTACATTTCTAAATTATCTTTATGCGCGGAGTTCTTCATATATATATTGCATCTTCCTAAACCACAGCAAGGGGTTTGACAAGGAAATTCATCGTGAGGAGGGAGGCCTTCAGAAATGGGAGAATGTGCATGTTTGGAAGGAAGAAAATTGGTATGGTGTCTCATTCTGTGCTTCTCGGTCACTTGTGATGGCATATGAATGCTTAACCACTGTGGCCTTATGACCCGAGTACCCAGCAAAGAATCGAAAATCGCCGTGTAGGTTTTGCAACATCATAATTTTACTATGAGACACTGCATGTGTGCCTTAAACGTACTCATGGGATGCATGGCGGTTCATAATGCACTGAAATGGAAGATAAACCACCGCCCCATCCAAGGTAAAGAAGCCAGGCACCAAAACACTTCATTAAAAACAAACCAACCATACAGACTAGATTTGTCTGTCAACGAGACACTTAACGATTTCCAGTGTTGGCCGGCGTCTTGCAAGGGTGATAACTCGTGAAAGCTTAGGCAATGTTGAAGCATTAAAATTAATGCACAGTAGCTGCACTTTAAGGCATTCTCTACGCATCAAATTTACCTGTCTTTGTGAGAGAGAGAGAGAGAGAGAGAGAGAGAGAGAGAGAGAGAGAGAGAGAGAGAGAGAGAGAGAGAGAGAGAGAGAGATTGATTGATTGATTGATTGGTTTATTTCGGCCGACGACCCATTGGATACATTGCATATTTACAGGTAATGGTGAATTACAAATTTTAAAAGTTGATTACTGTATGTACACAACGTTTTAGAATAACTAACATTGAATGCCTCCGTTTTGTCACTCTCTCTCTCTCACTCTGTATGTGTGTGTGTGTGTGTGTGTGTGTGAGAGAGAGAGAGAGAGAGAGATAGAGAGAGAGAGAGAGAGAGAGAGAGAGAGAGAGGAGAGAGAGAGAGAGAGAGAGAGAGAGAGAACGAACGAAAAACTTTATTCGTTAGGCCTCCGACCCATTGAGAGAGAGAGAGAGAGAGAGAGAGAGAGAGAGAGAGAGAGAGAGAGAGAGAGAGAGAGAGATTGATTGATTGGTTTATTTCGGCCGACGACCCATTGGATACATTGCATATTTACAGGTAATGGTGAATTACAAATTTTAAAAGTTGATTATTGTATGTACACAACGTTTTAGAATAGCTAACATTGAATGCCTCCGTTTTGTCACGTCTTAAAACAATAGTTTAGCGCTTTATATTATGTTTGCATTAGAGTCTGAATACTTACATTCAGCCATTTGTGTGCATGCTCTTTTGGAAACGCGTGCTCGCGCACACACACGTACACACACGCACACACACATACACACACACAAATTCCCATATATGTACATAAGTCATTCCTTTGATACAACTGTATTCTGTTGTTGCATATTACTTGATGGAAAATACTCTTCTGTTATGCACTGTAAGTCTATGGTGCTACTCGCCAAATTGTACCCATCATCACTGGTAAAAGGTAATGACCGACCTTAGCATGTTTACTTCTGTATGGACATTGATATTTCTTGTATCAGCTGAGTGTGCAATTTGAACGCATAATGTATGTACATAGCCACATCTCTATTTCTTTGACAGTCTTTTCCATCTATCAAATGCTTTAATTAAGAGTGTGAAGAAAGTACCATATGTTTGGCAATATATTTCTCTCAGCTCTTTATATCTGACACAATGTAGTATAAAGTGCTTTTTATCCTCTATTCTCTCTTTACAGGATGGACATGCATTATTTTCGCTTTGATTCTTTGCATAGCACTTATTCGTGCCAAGCGGTTGAGACCCATTCTAAACTCGGATGAAGGCATCTCTGAACTTCTTACTTGTAATATCTTTGAGATATATTTCATCCATAATCCTAATTTTGTATGATCTGTAGAATACAAATCTCTCCCTTTCATTAATTTTTGATGCCCATTCCTGATGGTAACAGTCTCGTAATTTCTGTGTTAGAATTCGTAAGAAAGCCTTTTCATTTGTTGTTCCACTATTTTTCCAAACGCACGCAAAGCCCAGCGTGGATAGACACTCTTCTACATCCTTTACCCAATTCTAATGCTTTGATTTAGATGGTCTTTGCGACATCAAAAAGGCCTGCTTTGGGAGTCTGTCTATCGGCATTTCACATAACCTGAGCTAGTATTTCACAGATTTCAATATCGCATCTATATATAATGGGTATCTTCCTGTCTCACCATATACCATGCTATTTGGTGATCTGGCATCTATACTAAGGAATCTTTTACAAGCAAAAAGGTGTGCCTTTTCCACAGTCTCTCGTTTGGTCAGGCCCCATACTTCTGCTATAAAGTAGTACTGTTTTCACTTGGGAGTCGTAAAGCTTAAAATATACAGTAGTATTCAAGGTCTGTAAGCGCCTCATTGTTTGTAGTAACTGAACAGTCGTCTGCTTTGCCTTCACTGCCAGACTTTCTAGTGCTAAGTTGATGGGCAGCTTTGTTGTAAAGGTAAAACCAAGATACCTGTATGAATTTACGATTTCTAATTCTGTATCATTTAACAGCCATCTCTCCCCCTTTGTCAGATATCCCCCTCGTCTAAAAACCATGACTCTAGTTTTTTCTACATTAACACAGAGACCTAGTTTACTGGATACTCGGGCCAGATTGTCTATTTGGCACTGGAGACCCGCTGGTATGGTGGACAGAAGTACGATGTCGTCAGCAAACAGCAAGCTGATAGATCTCCAGCATCCCAGGAAGCAACTGTATTCCATGTCTACCGTTTGCGCGTACATCATTGGCAACATATGTGATATACATTGAGAAAATTGTCGAACTCTCAACTGCACCTTGGCGTACGCCGACCAGACACTCAAAAAGTTCTGAGATATCTGCGTCCCACTTTACACTTGCTTGGGTGTGTGTATACATCGCTTTGAGCATTCTTAAAACAACCTTGAGTGGTGGTAGAAAACCTCATTCAAAAAATGCCATCAACTCATAAATCCGACTGGAACAGTTTTAATACTGATGCAGCGTTGTCCCTGACATTTGGTATGTGCGCTAATCAAGGAACAATAATGCTTCCCCCACATTAAACAAAATGGGGTTATACATATCAGAGCTGACCTAATAAATTATAACACGGAACGACATACGGGTCAATAGCGGAAAATTCGTTTAAGAGTAAATATTAGCAATGCGAGAGGTTTATGGAACATTTCATCGGGCATGCCTTTACAGGAATACCGCGGTGGTTTGGGTATAAAGCATGCATTCGTGAAGCAAAGGCTTCATTTACTAAAGCGGCTTCATGCGCTTGTCACAAGAAGAGGTATATAAAAAGGTTTCTCACGAGCGCAGACTGACAAGCATTCTTTCGCATACTTTACGTATGCTTCCAAGTCATGCAAAGAGAGGCAAATACCACTGTCCCCCCGTCACAATGAATTCATTTTCTACTCAAGTCTCAAAGCTACAACAAAACCTCAAGACTAGAATCCACGCTGTCCCGATGGCTGTGAAAATGGTACCATTTCAACATCCATATTATCAAACCATCTCAGCAGCAACAGGAACAACACTTCAAACTCGCACTTTTCACCCGAACGACTTTATCCCAGACGATTGCATCCCCAATTGATGACACTGAGTATGAATCAAACTTGAATAACAGACGAGTACTGTATCATTAGCTACATGACTAAACTACCACAGCGCCATCATGCTCGTTGCCCATTCTCCACATGGTCAGGCACTAATCGCTTGAAGAACCTGGTTACCAGGGTACATGGTGCCCACCCGGATACGGCAGCCTGATTGACCTTTCTGTTACAGACAAGTTCTTATTACTTCTGAAAGTCACAGCCCTCTTACCTGCCACAGGTAAGGACATGTTACCTGTTACATAAAAGATCTGTCTTGTCTCACTTGATGAAAGCTGTCTAACCTCGTCCGGCCGTGGAAACAAATTCCGCCCCAATGACGGTAAGCACCGGCTACGAACGCCCGTGACTATTGCACTGCATTTAAAGTAGCCATACATGTACAAAGTCCCGAAATACAGCAAAATAGTATGAGTACATAATTTTTACACCCGCTTTAAGACAAGACTAATATTACCTGAACGCAGATGTTCACTATATGTACAATACGAGATCACAGATTCCGTTCAAAGAAACGAACAGAAAGAATATTGCCCTGTGGAACGATACGCCTCCTCTACTTCATTTCCTTCAGGACTTGATGGATGCGGTCGAAGAAGATGTCAGCGTGATGCTTCTTGAAGATCAGCGCCGGTCGCAGTCGCAGTGAGTGTGTACCGCACGATCCTATCTGAACGCCTGAAGCAGGAAAGATTGGAAACCTGTCAGATCACTCGAAAGACACGTCCTTATATATTCTACACGTATGCAAGAAGGCAGTCAATGACATTTTCAGAACATTCCATTTCGCTCCAAAATCGAAGTTTCCTGTCTTTTTCTACCTTCCTTTTCTTTCTTTCTTCATTCGTTAGTTCGTTCGTTTGTTTATTCATTCATACGTTTCAAAAGAATTCGAGAGAAAAATCAAATAGCAAGGTTGATAAAAAAAATTCCTTAACAAACAGTGGAACATATACGTCATCAAATGGCTATCTAAAGAAGACTTGCTTTACAAAGGAAACATTTGTCTTCCCCCAGTGCCGTCCATGAGATGACAAAGGCAAAGCACTTTCACCACGAAACCATTGCATACTCCTAAATGATCAAAATGGTATTTTATTGAACGCAAAGTAATGAAAATACTTCCTCTTCTATTCACTGAAGGAAAAAAATTCATTCGCACTAATCGGTAAGAATAGATACATGTGCTAACCGTCCCCGAACTATTTGCGAGTGACACAATCTAAGAGGTCGGATTGCCTATTGTCCTCGCTGCCTTCATGCCGTAATGAATGGCAGTTGCTGCCTTAGTCATTCCACGTCCGATGGGATGCCGAGCACCCTGTGCCCTCAAGGTCTAGTAGGATTCGTACCGCTTGTCCTGAGCGGCTACTTCTTGTCAAAGCAGGGCAGGCACAACTCCATATTTATTTGCATGCACATCATGTGAATGGACTGAGCCATCCAAATCACCAACCTTTGTTCCTGAGCTTCTGCTGGAACAAATCCCTCTTCTGCGGAGTTTCCAGGTCCACAGAGATGAGCGTTCCCAAACCGCGGGTTTTCCTGAGCAGGCCTGGGTATTTACTCTGTAAGGAAGAAACAACAAGATTAGGTTAGACAGGATCCAATAGAACTCTTTGTTGTTGTTGTGGTTGTTGTTTTTGTTGTTGATTTCACACACGTCCATTTCTTCCTTACCCACTGAAAAGAATAGACCACCACGCTTCCCTACGCGATTGGTAAAATCGTGACCTGATCCTATTCTAACTAGTTCGAGTGATTTCGTGATCATTGGCCTTGAATAGCCTACACAGACTGATAGTCGGTGACACTCCACTTATTTATTACCTATTGAATATGCTAGTGAGTCATTGCCAGGATTCCTGGAACGTAAACAGCAACAAATCTAAATTTAGGGTGGTCATGAAGTAGATAGCCCATGCTTTCTTCAGCTGAGAAATCTAGGTCGTGAAGATAGACAAAAAGTTTCCACTCTCTTCCACTTCAAATCACTCAATTATAACCTCTTGACAGCAAGTAAAAGCAATAAATCTTACTATACCAGAAAGCGCTGTGAGAGCGCAAACCTCCACTAAGGAAGCCACAGTTTCTCCTCCATGGTCTGTATACTTCATTCAGGCAGGGGGCAATGCTAGCCAGGCCTAATGCTATGAAGTCTGGTTCATTCAGACAGGGGGTAATGCTAGCCAGGCCTAATGCTATGAAGTCTGGTTCATTCAGACAGTGGGTAATGCTAGCCAGGCCTGATGCTACGAAGTCTGGTTCATTCAGGCAGGGGGTAATGCTAGACAGGCCTAATGCTACGAAGTCTGGTTCATTCAGACAGTGGGTAATGCTAGCCAGGCCTGATGCTACGAAGTCTGGTTCATTCAGGCAGGGGGTAATGCTAGACAGGCCTAATGCTATGAAGTCTGGTTCATTCAGGCAGGGGTAATGCTAGACAGGCCTGATGCTATGAAGTCTGGTCCATTCAGACAGGGGGTAATGTATGTATGTATGTATGTATGTATGTATGTATGTA
>JAWQFJ010002880.1:0-15000 GCA_034096865.1 Theodoxus fluviatilis
GGCGAATGGAAAATCAGCTGTAGTCACTACTTGGAAAAGATTGGGGGTGACAACTATTTTAATTCAGTGCTTACGGAACATCATTTGAAGAAATACATTGTTAACCTTTGTTTAAAACACTGGAGCAAAATTGCGTTGACTACAAATCCATGTGACTATCCTTGAACAGTCAATCTGGTACAATTCACATGTAAAACAAAGTAATGCCCCGATCGAATGTCGAAAATGGGCAAATAAATGAATACTACAAATTAAACACGTTATACAAGAAACTAGAATAATCCCTTTTAACGAACTCAAGGAAAGGCATAGTCTTGATATAGAAGACTGTTTCACATATCAGCTGGTAAAACATGCCATCCCCTCAGTATGGAAGGAAATTATTGCAAATAAGGAAAGAGGAAATGAGCTGGAACCTCTAATTAAACACATTGCTAAGAGGTGCAAATGTACACGCTTCTTTTATCAAATCCTTCTCAAAGAAAATAATGTTAAGTGCATAGGATCACAAGAAAGATGGAAAAGATCAGTCGAGGACGAGGACATGGAGTGGGAACATGCATATAAACTTGCATCAAAATGCACAACAGATACTAGATTGAACAATTTCCAGTTTAAGTTTTTGCATCGTATAATTTCAACCAACACCTTTCTTCCAGAAACATTGGAACACTTGTTCTGGGAGTGTGAAGTGATTCAGGCCTTCTGGGTTGATTTACAATTATATCTACTACGTCACACTCTTTCGATCAATATTAATAGAAAAACGATATTCTATGGATATACTATGTCTAACGACGTTGAAAATCTTATAAAATGAAGTGCCAAACAAAATATTTTTAATGCTAAATGTCTTGTCTACAAAATTAGTTTAGATACTTTTAGAAAAGTCCTACAAGCCACAGAAGATATAGAAAAATGCATAGCATTGCGGAACGACAAACTGCACATACATTTGAAAAGATGGTCACCCTTCCTTCCATGGCAAAAATCGGACTGTCAAGGGAAAATACTCTTCTTTCTACATCCCCTCCCTGCCTCCCCTTGTGCTCCCCTCCTTCCCCCTTATCTCTCTCCCTAATGCAGCCCCCTCCCCTCCCCCCAACCCACCATTACGTTAATATGCATGTTATGTAAGCTTTTGTATTCTTGAATAAAAAATTTTAATAAAAAAAAAGAAAATAATCAAAATTGTTACACTCATTAAAAAAAAACAGGACAACTAGATAAAACCTAGCTGCCCTTGATGTTGACTTTATTCACGGAGAAGCATTACCCTATATCTTCACGCCCATTTTGCAGCAAACCATGATCAAACACCTGGAGGAAGCTTTCAAGGTTCAGGCATCTGTGGACAAGATTCGAGGCGTCGTTGCAGTCAAGGGTCTCTCACAGGATGTCATCCAGGCTGTCACCGAGGTCCACAGCATTCTCAGGGATATGGAGCAAGAACGCCACATGGAAGAAGGGGCAGAGGTCGTCTCCAACTACGTGCAGTGGTGTTTCCTGGATGATTCTGACCCCTCATCCATCCGAAAAGAATACGACAAGAAGACCAACGCAATCCTGGAGAGGGAATATAAGAAACAAAGCCCCTTCACCACGATTAAAGACTCAGATGGCGTCACGTACGTTTTCAACTTCAACGACATGGAAGAATATCCTGAAGATAACCCCGAAGACAAAGTGAAGCTTTTGAGACGGGACCTTCTTCAAAAAGGTGAGAAGTCATTTGTTGGTTATTTGCAATATCAGACGTCAGGTTTGTGTTTATTTGTTCAGTGTAAGCACAATGGCAGCGAAAATATAACTTTGTTTAGAATTAAGCATCAAACGTGACAGAAAGCGATTCTATATCTTTTCTATATTTCAGTTCATTTCCTGCATCGAAAATAATGTTAATAAGAAAATGCAGAAGCACGTTCGTCTTCCTGTACCTCTTCCTTGTCCTCCTACTCATCCTCGTCCTCCTTCTCCTCGTCCTCGTCCTCCTCGTCTTTTTTTTTCGTTTTCCTTGACATCCTCCTTAATTTTGTCGTTCTCCTCCTCCTTCTCGTCCGCCGCATTTTCCTTATAATTCTTTTCATCCTCATTCTTTTAATCTTCATTCTCGTCCTTCACCTACTTGTCTTCTTTCTCTTACTTTATCTGCCCCTTTCGCTCCTTCTCATCCTCTTCCTCGTCTTCCAGCGCCATTTTGTACTCTGTCTTTTTCTTCTGCTCTTCCTCCTGCTGCTCCTCCTTCTCCTTCTGCAGTGCCTACACGTCCAGCTCCTACACCTGTTCCTCTTCCTGCTCCTGCTCCGGCTCCTACTCGTCCTGATCATGCTTCTGCTCCTCCTCCTGCTCCTCCTCCTGCTCCTCCTCCTGCTCCTCCTCCTGCTCCTCCTCCTGCTCCTCCTCCTGCTCCTCCTCCTCGTCCTACTCGTCCTGATCATGCTTCTGCTCCTCCTCCTCCTCCTCCTCCTCCTCCTCCTCCTCCTCCTCCTCCTCCTCCTCCTCCTCCTCCTCCTCCTCCTCCTCCTCCTCCTCTCTCTCCTTCCCTTCTCCTGCTACTGCTGCTGCTGCTGCTGCTGCTGCTGTTATAGAAATTGTCGTTGAATCATGGCAGCACACAATAACTTGTATTACTTTCCAGATGCCCCTTAATTTGCTCATTCAGTAGACTTGTTTTTTAGAATGAAAAATTAAATTGTTTTCAAAAGCATTGAATTCATTTTCAGACTCATTTGAAATACATCCCCCCACCTCTCTCTGTCTGTCTGTCTCCCTGTCTCTCTCTCTCTCTCTCTCTCTCTCTCTCTCTCTCTCTCTCTCTCTCTCTCTCTCTCTGTCTCCCTGTCTCTCTCTCTCTGTCTTCCTGTCTCCCTCTCCCTATCTGTCTGCCTGTCTGTCTGCCTGTCTGTCTGTCTGTCTGTCTGTATGTCTGTCTGTCTGTCTGTCTGTCTGTCTGTCTGTCTGTCGTTCTGTCTGTCCGTCCGTCCGTCCGTTCTTCCGTCCGTCCGTCAGTCTGTCTATCTGTCTTTGTCTCTTTCTCTGTCTGTCTCTTTCTCTAAATATGTGTGTGTGTCTCTGTCTCTGTGTTTCTCTCTCTCTCTCTGTCTCTCTCTCTTCCCCTCTCTCTATGTTTCTCTCTGTGTTTCTCTCTGTTTCTCTCTGTATCTCTGTCTCTGACTCTCTCTCTCTCTGTCTGTCTCTCTCTCTGTCTCTCTATGTCTCTCTCTGTCTCTCTCTGTCTCTCTCTGTCTTTCTCTGTCTTTCTCTCTCCCTTTCTCTCTGTCTCTCTCTGTCTCTGTCTCTGTCTCTCTCTCGCTCTCTGTCTCTCTCTCTCTCTCTCTCTCTCTCTCTCTCTCTCTCTCTCTCTCTCAATAGAAATATGAAGCTTTGTTTCTGACGCCTTATTGTGAGCCCGATTTCGGCATTGAATGAAAGGAGAAAGTCACGTGACTAGAACTATGTGATGCGTTATTAGTGTGACGAACTTCGTTTATAATGGAAAATAGTTGAATGAAAGTGGGACGTAATAAGTGCAAAATGAAACGTAGTATACAAGCGTCTTGGTGTCTGTTGACTGTAATCTTTAAATATAGCACTCATTATGCAGTTGTCAATATTTCAAATATGCTGTAGTATTCTTGAAAATATAATCAAATATTGTATCAAAAACACCCCTAGCTTAGCATTTTTCCTTTAATCACAGGATACCCTGTCTTGTAAGCCATATCTTTTTAAAGCTGTTTTAAAATCTACGATTTTCATTGTGTAGACTTTTCTTTACGTGTTATCCAGCCTTCCATAGGAAAAGAGATATTCCACATTGTGAAATAGCTGCAATCTTGTGTGCATTGAGACAATTGGTCATGGACAGTTCAATGAACTACGCTTGAGTCCTTGGCGCTTCACAAGCGGTTGGTGGTTATGGTGGTGACAGCAGTCATAATAATGGTGGTGGTTGTGGTGGTGATTGTAATGATGGCGGTGTTATGATGGTACTTGTAATGACAGTGGTGGTTATGGTTGTGGTAGTAACGGTGATGGCGGTGGTGATTATGATGGTGAAATTGATGTTATTAAGACAATGTGATGATGATGATGACGACAACGACGACGACGATGATGATGGTAATGATGTGGTGGTGGTGATGATGATGATGATGATGGTGATGATGATGATGATGATGATGATGATGATGATGATGATGATGATGATGATGATGATGATGATGTTGACGACGACGACGACGACGATAATGAGGACGTCGACGACGACGACGATGATGACGATGAAGACGACGACGACGATGACGACAGTGGTTATGGTGGTGGTTGATGGTGGTGGTGGTTGATGATGGTGGTGATTGATGGTTGTGGTGGTTGATGGGGGTGGTGGTTGGTGGTGGTGGTGCTGGTTGGTGGTGGTGCTGGTTGGTAGTGGTGGTGGTTGGTGGTGGTGGTGGTGGGTGGTGGGGGTGGTGCTGGTGGGGATGGTGGGTGGTGGTGGTTGATGGTGTTGGGAGTTGATGATGATGGTGGTTGATGGCGGTGGTCGACGTTGCTACTATAATGACGAAACCGATTACCAGAACTACGAATTAGTAATTGTGGCGGCATATTAGGGATCTGTGAACGTCATGAAATAGATACTCAACCCATGATTTATTTTATGACGCACATCCACAGAAGTTATTGAATGTCAAAGACATATGATATTTATTTGCAGGCTACCATCAGGCTTTGCCAGACAACTGGGCGCCCATGAAGGACGACGAAGAGCTGAACGTGGTGCAGCTCAAAACTCAAGATCCTGAATATGCTGAAGTGGAGACCGAGTTAAGGCGAACTCTAGGTAACAGGAAGATCTCCGTCACTAAGGTACGTGTGGAGTTACTCCACCAATTTCTCGTTCAGTGTAGCATTTGATAATCTAAAAATAATTTGCAGCACGAATTCACAATTGTATTTTGTGGAGCTTTATTTACCAGGGTGTTAAGACGTTTACCGTCCAACATCGCAAAACTCTTAGTGCACGTTTGTTGGATTCCTGTCTCACTTAACACATCCGTTCACAACTGCAAGGATATTTTCCCCTGAGGTATGACCAGTGAATACAGAGCTTAAGAGCTTCCTAATGGGAGTAAATTGTGGGTGGGAGTTTGCAGCATATGTAAGTATGTTCTTCGATAGGCTGATCATTTTGCGGTAACATTCCAAATATTGTACTGGATACTTGTATTATTTTTTTATTCAAAATAAACATAATGTCATATGCATACAACCAAACAATAGTACAGTATCTTTAGTTTAAAGTAACTTAAAGTAACGCCAGACTATGGTTAACTACAGTATGTTTATTACAACATGGCTGAAGATGGCTAAAATCACCATTAGATATGTAAAAAGTTCACTGCCATTTGATTCTGCGAATGTGTTACTATGTTGCATTGAAGAATTTATAGACTACCATGATTCTGGTGTGTTTATAAGAGATCATTAGGCGACATTTCTTCAATCAGCAGAACAGGTATCCTTAAAAGTGAACCAAAGTCACCCCACATCGCGGTAGCCAAATCGTCTTCTTGTTAGGTTTGGTGGTCATATGCCGTGACTGATTCAGCAGCTGTAATGGCGTGGAACGCCCCTTTGCCCAGTCCATCCAGTCCTAACTCAGCTCCAAAGAGCTAAACGAAGTGTTCGCCAACTGTGGTGGAGTCTCAATATCCAACCCAAATAGAAAGAGCCCAGCATATGCCATTACTCTCCTCTTCCATCCGCCCTTCATGCGCACTTGAGATCTGATGATCGTACACGAACAAGAAAACGTTTGCGTCACCGCTGCAGGAGTGCTGGTACAGTAAACACGACGCACTTACTTTGCTTACAGATTGAGAGAATTCAGAATCGAACCCTCCATGACCAATACATGGCAAAGAAGCAAGCCATGGAGAAGCAGAATCCTGGCGTCCAGAATGAGAAAAAGCTGTGGCACGGGACCGCAGCAAACGCCGTAGTCAGCATCAACCACTACGGCTTCAATCGGAGCTACTGCGGCAAAAATGGTAAGGATTTGTTGCAAATGTAAACTTGTGCATGTGGGGACTGGCAGTGTCACCCCGGTGCGGCAGTGCACATCCGCTTCTTTCAGTAAATGTAGATATCGGCACTGCCAAGTGTGTTTTAGCCTGACAAATCATTCCTGATCGCCATAAATAACAACAATAATAATAAGGTGGACAGATTAACTACCAAACCTTCCTTTTGGGGAAAACAAAAAAAATGGACCCAAAAGAAGTGAGATGAAATAAACCACCCCCAAAATATCACGATAACTCATACGAGGGGTACTGCCATTGAATAGGAATCCAGTCGACTGAGGGTGATATGTCCACGTCACAGTGGTCCTCCTACAGCCTTTCATCATAGGTCTTTTTCTTACATTTCCCTTTTTCACAAAGAAAAAAATCATTTTTTAAAGAGACACAGTGTGCTGTAGATAGAGAAAAGATCATCAAGGGTTGAAAGGCGCGTACTCGTTTGATAGTTGTTGCCAGTGCTGTTGGACGTGCAGTATTTAAAGGCCTCCTCACACGTGGCAAGTTTTGTTAAAAAGGACACAAAATTTCCTTGTGTCCGGTACAACGCTAAATGAGAATTGGGGTGATATAAAAAATAATTCTAGACGAGAGCAGCGGGCGGGAAATGAACTCGGGTCAAACGCGTGGTAGTTGACAACGATACCCACTAGATCACGTGTATTGCGTTAAAATAAGTGTGTTGATAGCTGTCTTTCAAACTTTCCCCGTAACATCGGACTCATAGTAATATTGTGGTATGTCTTTCGATTTAGAAGTCACCAACCAACCAGTTCCACTCACACACAAAACGAGGAAAGCGCCCTGTGCGGTGAAATGGCATCCCAGATCCGTTATTAACTCCGCTCTCCGCCCAGTCATTCAACGCGGGGTCGGGGTTGTAAATTCCTCAAATTCGATCGAGTCAGCTGCGCCTCTAGTGACGACAACAGACTTTCCGCAGTAAACGGCACACATTAGAATGATACAGTGATTAGGAACTGTACAAGAAATTCATATTTAGGCTTCAGAACATCCTACAACTGACGGATGAAATAGTAGAAGCCACAGAAAACTCGAACTGAGCGTGGCGAGGCCGCCATTTGGACATTATTAGACATCTTTAACCAATAAATCGCGGGCAGGCACCCAACTGATCGGGTGTTCAAGGGAATGTCCAACGGAGTGTCCGACTGACATAAAAGTACGTGTTTCTATTCTGCTGGACACTCGACAAAACATTTCTTTTGAGATTTATGAGCGCGACATTTTCAATGGAAACAGCATAGTTGCCAGGATATTGCCACGTTTGAGCACGCCCGAAACAAATGTTTTGCCACTTGCAATTGCGACATTTCCTATGGAAACAGCACAGCTGCCAGAAATGTGTCCACGTGTGAGGAGGCCCTAACGCTTGTCGGACGTGGCAGCGAGGCCAAGCCGTCAGCAGCACCAGCCTTTTGTTCCGTAGACGCAGCTGCTTGAAGAAAGCGGAAACAGCGGATTTATGGGCCTATAGAACGCTTTGCATCATTCCGCTTTGTGGCAGCGACAACAAGATGGCGGACAAAATGCCGCCACCACCACTTTTGCAATTACTTTGATGGAAATTTTCGACGACGACGACTTGACTGCAGTACTACAAGCTACAGCAGCGTCAACGTTCATATCCTTGTATGCACTGCAGCTTTTTAATCCTTGAAAAATGATCCCAGCGCACAACACTTGAACAAGTTCCTTCAATCATCGGGGTATAAGAAGAAGAAGACAGCGCACGGTGACATGCAGTGAACATTGCAAGTATTCTTCCCCAAAACATGCAAACTACGATCAAGTTCATAAGCAATTTGAACATAAAATAAAAATGCAATCTCCCTTCACACTTTCCGCCACGTATAAGATATAATTTATCATGCGTCAGCTCACAATTGATGTACTTGTCTTCACCGAAACGATAACCTCTAATAGTGGCCGCCATTTTGCTGACAGTCTTGGCATTCAATTTTCACCGCTACGCAGCGCTGCCAGCGCTTTTTCCCAGCGACGCGCAGCAGAGGGTTTCACAGAAGCAGCGCTGACAGCTGCTTACAGCGGCTGAGCTTACGGAACACGCTACAGGTCGTTAGAGAGAAGCGTTAGTTGTTGGATGAAGGTACCACTGCAACTACGACTAAGTCCGCAGTAACTCGTTTTCTGCTACTGAAGTGGCTGGGAACGCACTGGCATCCATATCAGCTTCGGCAGCGGACGCCAGTTTTCGCACTGGTGGCTGTACCTTAGAGTGACGTCCAGGAGAATCGCAATTAGATGCCAGTGATAGATACGACCGTAGTGTATCAAGAAGCTATCCGTTCGAAGTTGTCGGACGATCTAACTGTATCTTAGTGTTGTCACCCAATGTCTGTTGTTTCCAATTATCTGGTCTCCATCACAGGACGGGTGTCTTTGCGGTGGCATGCGATCTTAGCGATATATTGTTGTGCCGTTAGGATACGGCTCACCATCCTGTGACGAAACGAATATTCCCACTAGGCGTTTGTTGTTGTTTAATTATGCAGTGGGATGGGTATTGTCTGCCAGACCATAGTAGCCTAGACATTTTTGCCAGACCGGTGTAGATGAAGGAAATATGCTCTGTGTGTGTAGGACTTGAGAAAGGAAAATAAACAATGAATCCTGTTTTCCTGCCTGAGGTGAGAATTACTTAATAGAGCATTTAATCTTAAATTAAGCACATCTCGGTTGATGTTTGACCATTGACCAATCCCCAGTGAACCTTTCAGAAGACTGACAAATGATGTGGTTCGGTTGACTGATCAATCAGGAATGACTTGCGAGAGGGACATGTGACTAACTTAGTATTTATACAGCCGAACGAGGATTGGTCAATTAGGAAAAAACGATAATCAAGATCATCACTGATCCTGTGATTGGACGGGAAAGGCGAGGAGTTTTTGGCGGGCGTATATAACCCGTGTTGTCCCGAAGTGCGGGGCGCCCGTACAAGTTTTTTTTACAGGAACAGACCTCATGAAGGAAATGGCTCCCTGTTCATATGGTTCCCCGCTGAATAAGCTGTAACAAGATGAAGTTTTCACTACGAAAAGTTCCAGAACAACGCCCAGTCTAGACCAGGCCATTTCGACGTGTTTCGCCTTATCGCCCAGAGAGCAGAATGGAGTTCTGCGCTCGCCCTCGCCTGAGAGAAAACTACAGCGACGGGTTTTCAAGCCTCTCCTTCAGAAGTTTTCCTCCACAGAAAATACGCTGGACTGTCGCCCTTCAAACAGAAGATAACCCCGGAGTTCTCCGGTGGTGGAAGAAAGGTTGGCTCCGTCCATGCGCCTACATTCTCCAGGCCTTCGGCCGTCCCGCCGCCTGTCACTGGAGGCGTAGCGGTGTCGTCTGCTAACATCTACATCCTAGCCGGGGCTGCGCTGCATATCTACGTACATCCCCAGAGCTCTTCCTCCGCTCCCAGGCCAAGTTCAAGTCTCAGGACCCCTCCTCGTCTATTGTAAGAGACGAATACAGCCTGCCCGCTCAGGCGCCGGAATTCTCCATTCATCGTTTGTGATAGTGTTTTTCTGAATGGATATCCCGATCCCCCTTTCCCCCTCCGGCTCTCGCAACCCCCTCGCCCCGCGCGAGTGAAGTGGCCTCTGATTGGCTGTGAATTTTCATCGCTCTCAGTTAAGTATTACCGGTCTGGCAGACTACTTATTTAAGGGTTTTATTTTGGGGAATGATTTTAGATCACCATGATTAGAATTATTATTTGGTAATTTGATTGTAGCAACTATATCATACTTAGGCATTTGATTTTCCTGAGAAGTAAAGAGTTTGAATTGTGATTTCTTTGTTCCCACTTCTCATTTTCAGACTTGTGTCATCTATGTTTGAGTGAGAATGGGAGGTTCGAGTAGGTATGTGCAGTTCACCCCTAGACTAGAAACGATCCAGAATTAGAGAATTTAATAATCTTATACCAACTCGTAACACATCCACATCAAAACACTCGCATTTTCTGTTGTAAACATGCGTCGTCTTTTTTTCTAGTATAACCCTTTTTTCCAGTATAGCCCCTTTTTCCAGTGTAGTCTTTTTTCCAATATAGCCCTTTTTTCCAGTATAGTCCTTTTTAAAATGCCAAATCAGCTGCAGCGTTGGAGATTGCTTTTTCTTCGTTCCACACTGTCTTTGAAATTCACACGTTTCAGAGATAATCTGATAAATAAGTAAGCAGCTACGCAAGGCTTTGAGTTTCTCTTGGTAGGGTAAGTACGCGCTCGTATGTGTGTTTGACAGGACATTGCCTTTCTTTGGTGTTTTCCACGGTTTCATGGGATGTTGAGGATCTATAACGTCATTCTGCTTCATATGCTTTACTGCTTTTGGCTGCGGCAATGCAGGTAATGCAGAATAGATGATCTGGATGCTAAAATTTGTTTTACAGCTGTGGTGTACGGCAACGGGGTCTACTTTGCCGTGAACTCTGAATATTCAACGCATCTGACGTACTCTCCTCCTGACTCGAATGGAGACCGCTTGGTGTACTCCGTGCGAGTGCTGACAGGGGAATTCACCGCTGGCAAGCGCGGCATGCGTGTACCGCCCACCAAGAGCGGCCATGTTCTCTACGACTCTGTGGTCGACAACATGACCAACCCCGAAATGCATGTCGTCTTCAACGACACCCAGGCTTACCCAGACTACATAATCACCTTCCGTTGAAAGATGCGCTCAGCTTTGCTATGGAGACAAAGAAAAATCTTAGTCTCTATTCCTCAGATAGCTATATAGTTATTATTCACATAATTGCTTTTACTAGTACACTTTTGGGCTTGAAAAGAGGTATTATTCCTGCGATGTGGTAAGACGGTATTTAGCTTCCATGCGCTTTTTGTAAACAGTGCATAGTTAATTGTGGATACCTGTTACTTTGGGTTAAATGTCCAGTTTTGCCATAAATGCTGGTTGTTTGATTTCATATTGGAGGATGTACACAAACAATGAAGTCCAACACGGCGCTCAGACGACAAGCTGCAGAAATTACTTAAATGCTCGTAGCTTCGAAAGGTTGAACATTCTAGGTGTGCTGAGAGTGTTATTCACCACACGATTAATTAGAATCCCACAAAGTGTGCGTATATGTGTTTCATAACGAAACATTTACATGTCTATTACTATCAAAACTAAAATGCTTATGAATGTACCGCGTAGACACCGAAATGGAATTTTATGTTGCCGTTGAGATGCAAACACATGCTTACCTTGGGCGAGGTAAATAATACGAATTTTACCCATTGCTTTACAAAAAGTTCAACTGTTGGACTGTGATCATTAAATTGAGGTAAATGCAATCGTGAGTTTTCTTACATTTAGCCCCAAAGTTATTCTGTTATCGACAAAGAAGAGCTCACAATGTATTCGTAGTGTCTTGTGCATCGGCAATAATTCTATCTTTTTAACGGCTTTTATCCACTTTGTTTTTGCGTAATGGTACTTCTTTGAATCTGCAGCGCTTTTTTGCAGTTCAGTGGAATGAAATTTATTGTGCAACTTTTTCTGACTTTTTTCTTTACATAACTTAATCATAGTGCTGTGCACAGCTACATATTTTCTATATAAAGGCGACACAAACATGTTAGTGTACTTGTATTTAGCAGTCATATTAGTGTCACTTTTTATGATTTTTAATTATATGTCTGCTAATTATGACCCGTTACGAAGAGCTGCGAAGCTGCTGGCGAGGTATCTGCTGTTTGTCTCTTCAGTTGAAGCACATTCCGGTGTCATCATTAGCTCCAGTCTCTGTACAAAACCATCAACAAATACTCTGATCTGATCTGAGGTCATACAACTTCCTGTGCTGTCTTTTTGCCTGAATGGCCACTAACATTATCATTCAAAATAGCACACACGTAACTACGCACCGCGGAGTAAGTTAAAGTGTGCCACAGGCGAAATAAAGCTTCATCCTAACATTGAGTAGGAAGCCGATTGTCTAGTTTGAGAGCTTTACAAACACCTGATCAGTGGCCATTTCTCTCAAGGTACTTCAATATTTAAGTCGATTCATAGCTTGTACATGGTTTGAAAATGCATGTTGATGAAAATAATACACCGATAGTTAATACAAAATGGCCGAAATATACTATTTTGACTGAGCTCTCAGAGGTTCCCCCCACACACACCCCCACCCCAATGTTGATTATGATTAAATTTGCGCATAACGTTGCACTCAATAAACCAATGGATTTCACCATCTGAAAGGACACTAACTTTTTTCTTAGAGATGCTGCAGCGGGGAAAATGGACCTGGGGCACAATGTGACCCGTTTCGTGGTGTGGGGTCACACACTTCGACACACTTTGACACACATTTTGACACCCACTTTGACACACTATTCGACACACACTTTGACACACTATTCGACACATACTTTGACACACGCTTTGACACACGCTTTGACACACACTTCGACACACACTTTGACACACTATTCCACACACACTTTGACACACACTTTGACACACACTTGGACACACACTTTGACACACACTTTGACACACGCTTCGACACATGCTTTGACACACACTTCGACGCATGCTTTGACACACGCTTTGACACACACTTTGACACACACTTGGACACACACTTTGACACACACTTTGACACACGCTTCGACACATGCTTTGACACACACTTCGACGCATGCTTTGACACACGCTTTGACACACACTTTGACACACACTTTGACACACGCTTTGACACACGCTTTGACACACGCTTTGACACACACTTCGACACATGCTTTGACACACACTTCGACACATGCTTTGACACACGCTTTGACACACACTTCGACACATGCTTTGACACACGCTTTGACACACGCTTCGACACATGCTTTGACACACACTTCGACACATGCTTTGACACACACTTCCACACACACTTTGACACACGCTTTGACACAAACTTTGACACACACTTTGACATCACTTTGACACACACTTCGACACATGCTTTGACACACACTTTGACACACGCTTTGACACACACTTTGACACACACTTTGACATCACTTTGACACACACTTCGACACATGCTTTGACACATGCTTTGACACACGCTTTGACACACACTTTGACACACACTTTGACACACACTTCGAGACATGCTTTGACACACGCCTTGACACACGCTTCGACACATGCTTTGACACACACTTTGACACACGCTTTGACACACTTTGACACACACTTTGACACACACTTCGACACATGCTTTGACACATGCTTTGACACACACTTTGACACACACTTTGACACACGCTTTAACACACGCTTTGACACACGCTTTGACACACGCTTTGACACACACTTTGACACACGCTTTGACACACACTTCGACACATGCTTTGACACATGCTTTGACGCATGCTTTGACGCACACTTTGACACACACTTTGAAACACGCTTTGACACACGCTTTGACACACGGTTTGACACACACTTTGACACACACTTTAATACACACTTTGACACACACTTTAGGCTGACCGCCATTGACAATGTAACGAATGAGATCACCAAACGTGGAGTCATGTGACGTAAAATCAACAACAGTATTCCCCTCGACGTTTCATGGTATGGTAAATGTGCATCGCCACATCTCTTACCCCCGTCTTAATTGATGCTTACATCAGTTGCATAAAGTAGGTTCCCATTCTGAGATGTCGACCGAGATACTTATTTCTTAGGTCAACGTAGAAAGTGCAAGAGACTATGAAATGCTCTTAAGTTTTCGTGACAAAAGGGATAGTTTGAGTCATTGCCTTGTAGAACCAAACGATGCCTATCGCTCTTTAGATTGTTAACACCGAACCTGAAGTGCACACATGCGTCACAAAGTTTTTAAAATTGTTATTTTAAGGTATTCTTTTTCTCCAAAGTGGTTCTTAAAAGCAGAATACCAGCAGTAGGCGCATCCGTACCTGGACAGGCGAGATCATACATAAAGCAATTTCATCGACTCTGACTAAATGGGATTTATCCCTCCAGGTTTACTGGAGGTCCTACAGACTTTATCTGTCTGTGTGTGTGTCTGTCTGTCTGTGTGTCTGTCCCGACTTGACGGCCTATATCTCAAAAACTACTGGACGGATTTCCTTGAGATTTTGCACACTGACTGGAAGTTAGGTCCGATTGAATATTATCAAATTTTCAGAATCGAGGTTTGAAAAGAAAGTGACTTTTTTACATTTTGGTGTTGCAATGAAAACGATACAACAGACTCCATTTGCAAAATGTGTGACGTTATCATTTGACGTCGAATAACGTGACGTCATTTGCGAGGAGATTTTTGAGAAGGGTGAATTTGGAGAACATTGGTGAAGGAGAAAGAAAGATTTTTTACGATGCGGGTCGTTTGTATCCTGGACGTTTTGTACCTAGTCGTTTCGTACCCTAACCGGTTAGAGTTAGGGTTAGGGTTAGAGTTAGGGTTAGAGTAGAAAAGGTACGAATCGACTAAATGAGGTGCACAACGACTAGGGTACGAAACGTCCTGTATTCGATTTTTTATCCCTCCAGGTTTACTGAAGGCCCTCGCAGCTGTATTGGGGGGTTTTTAATGCCAAAACCTGGAGGTTCAGCGCCAGCGGTTTTTATCTGTCTGTCTGTCTGTCTGTGTGTGTGTCTGTCTGTCTGTCTGTCCCGACTCCACGGCTTATATCTCAAAAACTACTGGACGGATTTCCTTGAGATTTTGCACACTAACTGGAAGTTAGGTCCGATTGAATGTATCAAATTTTCAGAATCGAGGCTTGAAGAGAAAGTGGTTTTTTAAGGTCGTATTCTCGAAATTACCGGTCTAAAAATTATTGAAATGACATTTGACGGCAAAGCCAAATTTGACGTCATT
>JAWQFJ010002880.1:20000-50000 GCA_034096865.1 Theodoxus fluviatilis
CCAAAATCATATTTTACAACGTCCCCGAGACAGACGGAGACTCGTTTAAGGAAAGTGAGTGAAAATTTATTAAAGAAGTGAACGATACTCTGCCAAGCCATTTGCTGACATCAAACAGCGTAGGAAAAGCATCACAAGACAGAACACGGCTGTTAATTGCATACCTAAACTGGAGTAAAACCATATACATTATCCTTAACGCCCGTGAAGAGTTTAGAAAGAAGAGAATCGGCGTATCTCCTGACAGGGCTATCAATCAATGGATGCAGCAACGGGAGAGGAGAGAGATCAGCCTTCATGGGTGCACCAATGGAAGAAGATCTGAGGGCGCCGCAGAGAAGGATGAAGGAAACGTCAGTCAGGAATCACGAGGAGGCGGGTACCTCACCCTCTCTGTGTCCAGGCTCCAAGCTGGGACGGACGCTAGCTAGGAAACCGGCCAGGGTCCTATCACCACTGCTCTCTCTGCTCCAGGCACTTTACGCTTTTTGTCTTGAAATATGGTTGGAGATGTCAAAACTTCTTGAACCGGAATTTTTCCATACCTTCTTAATTTCGATTTGTTTGTGCATTTGGAACTATTGTTGAATACTTTGATACTAGTCTGGTTCTCTCCGAATTCAAATGCTTTCTTTCTGCCAGGTAGGAAGCTGTCTTTATTGCGCCGACGGTCAGGTGGGGGTAATTTGCCTTGAAGGGCTTTCCATCGCTTCCTTGGTGAATCCTGTGAGTTGTGATTATGACAACATGCTTGTCTTTAAGGTACACACGCAAGTATGTCATTGTGAAAAAGATGTATTCTGGTATGCATATATATTCCACTCTTGGGATCGCCATATTATGACAATATGATATAAACCAGAGGCTTTTCCGTATTTGAAGAGTGTATATTGCAATTGTACGCGCAATATTCTGATTCTGAGGCGACTTCCACGGAGGACCAATACCTTGTCATGATCGAAGAGCTTGCGTACCTCAGCGACACCTAGAATTATGCCGGCGGGAGCAGTAGCTCCTGGTAGGGTCACCCAAGCCGGACAGGTCGAATAGTAGAGGTCAGACATAACGCGATACCCCATGCTCCCAGGGCAGGGCGTATGAACGGGAGCTAAGTGTGAGGTAAACCCGACAGAAACTTCGAATGCTGAAGACGTAGGTGTTGGGACGCATGGCGCATCTAATAGACCACGACACCACGCATTACTTCCAAACGACACTTGGACACAGGGATGTCACAAATGGCGCTCGCCCTGCGAATTCCCGCTGGGCAGGTGCAGCGTCGGGCTCTATGCCTGGAAGGAGCCCACCCCCAGCTACTGGAGGTCCCCTCAACTCGTCCAGTGGAGTCAGGGAACGGGGAAGGACAGCGACTGGCCAACCCAAAATAAACACCAAGGGCACAGAAGCTCGTGAACCAAACTTGCAGCATCATGCAGTGGAATACAGAAGCAGTAAGCAACAAGAAAGCAGCGCTACAGAACTTCCTGCATGAAAACATTAACATATGCTGCATCCAAAAAACGAACTTGCAGGAAAGGAAATCCTTCAAGATGAGAAAGATATCAGGTTTTCATAAATGAGTGATTGGGATGACCCTAGTCAGGAACAACATCAATGCCAGTGAAAATAAAAGAGCAATGGAGGAAGCGGTCTACATTGATATGAAAACAACATCGAAGGACACCAGCCTCAACATCGTCAACCAGTACTGCCCAAATGACAGACAGTTCTCCCTTGAAATAATACAGGTCCCAAAGAGCTGCTTCTTTATCAATGGAGACTTCAACAGTCAGTCCCAAAACTGGAGATACAACTCCTTAGACAAGCGAGGAGAAGCGATAGAGACATGGCAGAACGACAATTGCCTAACCCTCGTCAGTGACACCCGAGATCCTCCAACCTTCTACTCACGCCATTGAAAAAGCATCTCCACATCAGACCTGGCATTCTCTACAGACCACATCCACCAGTACATCAGCAGAAAAGATGCAGATCAACTGGGAGGAAGTGACCACCGACCAGTCCTCCTTACCCTCACTAGAAACAGAACACCCGGTGCACCTCAACACCACGGTGGAACCACAAAAAGGCACAGTGGGGAGGTTTTGCAATGCGCACGAATGAGCTTGTGCAAAGTGTCAATGTCAAAGGCAGAAACATCGACAACGTTGTGAAAGAATTCAGCAGTTCCATCCTCATGGCAGCAAAAACGCTATCCCCAGGTGAGTGACCAAAACATACACCCCATAAGAGCACATGAAGAGCTCACTAAAGAGCTGATATCGCACTTACAAAAACCAGTTTTCTAAGTCTAACGCTGCACAATTCTTAACAGAAAAACACAGAAATAACGTTTCTAGTGGAATGTGATTACCATACACAATGCTTTTGCATGTATTAATTCATGCAATCCTCACCGAATCATCACTAGGCAAAGTGTGCAACTCGTAGATGTACAAATCCATATAAAACAATCGACACTACGTCTGTTGTCGCAATGTTGTCGTAATAGAATTCTAACTTACAGAACTCCGCAATAGAAATCCGATTAAATGTAACAATACTGCAAATTAAACCGAGAAAATGTATTTACTTCAAATACCCACTGGCAACAAGAGTATCTGTGACGAACTGAGATTTCGACTATCTGGAAACAAAATCACATGGACCAATCGAAGGCCGGACACAGGGAAAGCCGGGGAAAGCCCGGTCATCTCAGAACCCGGTCATCTCAGTATGCCACAGTGCAGAAGATGCCGTAGAAAGCAACCCTGGGTTATCGTACAAAGTGAAGCAAAAAGCATGTGCTCACTTAGTGGCACCTTGCATGTGCCCGGTGGAGGCGCGCAGAGCACAGCAGAGAGTACAGCACAGCCCACGCAGCTACAAGACGGGGTGCTCACACAGCGCTCCATGCTGTCGTGGCTGCAGCCACCACTGGAAAACCGAGGCAAACACTCAAGAGGACACGCAGAAAACGGACGATGACGCTAAGGCAGAAGAGCAAACGGAAAACGAAATCTTCAAGGATGCAAGATCGGACATGTTGGAGACATATTCCTATGTGAAAGCGAACTCTGTCGCCATGATAGCGGGTGCTGACGTGGACGCAGAAAGCGCAGATGATGCTTCGATAGGCAGGAACGCATCTTCCGGCACTTGGCGAATCAGGCTAAGAAAGTCTGCTGGAACCGCAAGCCGTGCTTCCAGGGGAGCCTCGAGTTCCGCCTGACGTTCAGGTCAGAGCCCTCGCAGTCTTGAAACCGACATTCGAGACTGTCTCAACTTGCAGTGAGACAGTCTCCAACACATGACATTGGTTGCTGGAATATTGAAGGTTTAGCCTCTCGGTTAGGCGAACAAGGATTTTTGAACTATGTTTCGTCATTCTCCTTTTGTTTCTTAGTTGAATCGGTTACAACAGATGAATTTGATTTTGGCCCATTTCTTGATAGTTTCCGTGTATTCCACTCACCAGCTCTGAAGCTGACTAGACGAGGACGACGTTCTAGAGGAGGTGTTGCTCTTGTTTAAAAAAATCTTCAGGTAACACAAATATCGTGCGAGTATGACTTTGTGATAGTGCTGAGAATTTCAGATCGTGCATAGGGGTATGTGTCTACATCCCTCCAACTGATTCGCCATATTATCTTAGATATCCCAATCAAGGTATGGAAAAACCACTTCAAAAATCTCCTACAAAATTTCAGTCATCAATTGATGACCATTAGTAAAGGTACCAATGATCACGTTACCATTGTAGATGATAATCTTGATGCAGCAATAACTGAAAACGAAGTAAAACGGGCAATACATAAATTAAAATCTGGGAAGTCGGCTGGTCTTGATGGCATTTCTGATGAATGCCTGAAATTGGCAAGTGCTTACATTATACCCTTCTTGGTCGCGTTCTTTAAAAAACCGAAGACTGGGGAAAATCAATAATTTCACTGTATAAATCTGGATACAAGTTAGACCCTCCAAAATATAGGGGTATATCCTTATTGAGCATTGTCAGTAAAGTCTTAACATCTATCCTGACAAAACGTTTCCAAGACTGAGTGGAGGATAGAAATAAAATATGTCCTGAGCAGGCAGGTTTTAGATCTGAGCATTCCACGATTGACCATGTGTTTTCACTCCATGCCATTGCGACGAAACATATGTACGGGGTCGGTCGCAGAAAGCTCTATGTTGCATTTGTGGACTATAGCAAGGCATTTGATTCTGTTAACAGGTCTTGTTTGTGGAGTGTCTTACAAAACATCGGGCTTTCGTTAAAAATGATTCAAATGCTCAGAGCAATCCATGCTCAAGTACAGCCATGTGTAAGATGGAACTCTTCCATCTAAGATTTCTTTGACTGCCCTGTTGGAGCAAGGCAGGGGGCATTGGAGAGTCCAACAATTTTTCTCTCTACTAATCATGGCGATGGCCGACCAAGTCCGTGCAAGAGGAAAACATGGACTGCAGTTATTGCCAGGAATGCCTGAGCTGTTCTTTCTAATCTTTGCAGACGAGATCGTTTTACTATCAACCATACCATTTGACTTATAATGCCAAATTGATAGCTTGGCTCAAATATCTGAAAAAATTGGCTCACGCATAAACATAAGGAAAACAAAGGTGATGGTGTTTCGTCATGGTGGATGCCTTGGAAAAGGGGAGAAATGGTTCCTTAGTAGTACCGTACTAGGGAGTGTCAGTAAGTACAAATACCTTGACTATGTGTTTACCACCAAACTATCGGCAACAGTAGCTCTAAATGACCAGAGTACAAACTCAAAACGAAAGGTAGCCCATCTGTTGAAAGAAATGCGGAAGCTCCGCAGTATGAATACGTCGGTATACTTTCGTTCGTTCGATGCACAGGTACTACCTGCACTACTGTATACATCAGAAATATGGGGTCTGCAAAGATGCGACAGTGTTGAGAAAACTCACCTCTTTACATGCAAGATATTTTTAAATCTTGACATTAGAGCACCCAACGGCATGGTATATGGAGAGCTAGGGAGATACCCACTTGTTAACTCTACTATTAAAGCTGTCAAGTATTGGCTAAGACTCGTCAAATTACCGATTACCAGGCTTCCAAAGCAAGCTTATCTCACGCTCGCAAATATGATGTTGCCACCGAAATTGAACTGGACAAACATGATTGAAAACCGACTGTAAACTAGGGTACGGTTACGTATGGGTTAACAAAGGTTTCGCGAACGAACAAGGCTTTGTACATAGCCTAGACTACGAGATTGTTATCAGCACAAATGGCACAGTAAAATGGAGAGCGAAAGATTCCGAATGTACACAGAATTGAAGCATTTGTTTGAACCAGAAAAAATAGATTACATCAATATAACAAAAATGTTAGAGACTCCTTTGTCCGATTCAGATGTAATATAAATGAGCTTTCAGTCAATAGAAGATATGCAGTAACGCAATGAGACGAAATGTGCTGTCCATTATGCAACAACGCCCTTGAAAACTATGAACATTTCTTACTGTTTGTCATCAATTGGAAGACTTAAGGGCAAAGTATCTCGAAAAATACTTACCAAGAACAACGAGGATAGGTTACCTCTATTTGATTGATGGCACATTAACTTAAAAAACTCGACAAGTGGCGATGTGCATATACTATGCTTTTCAGAGACAAAGCCAATTATCATTGTCGTCTCCATAGACAAGATTGTCTTGATGATCGAAATACAATCTGTTAAAAACTTGCATTGAAAGTTCTTCTTTTATATACAATTTATAAGATACTGTATTGTACACATGCTGGATGAGCCCTTGTTATGGGCCGTTGGCCTGACACTATTATGTCTGAAGTCTGAACTCTCTCTCTCTCTCTCTCTCTCTCTCTCTCTCTCTCTCTCTCTCTCTCTCTCTCTCTCTCCTCTCCTCTCCTCTCCCTCCCCCCATCTCTTTCATCTCTCCCTCTCTTTCTGTGTCTGTCTGTCTGCCTGTTTGTCTCTGTCTGTCTGTCTGTCTGTCTGTCTGTCTGTCTGTCTGTCTGTCTGTCTGTCTGTCTGTCTGTCTGTCTGTCTGTCTGTCTCTCTCGCTGTCTGTCTCTGTCTCTCTCTCGCTGTCTCTCTGTGTCTCTCTGTGTCTCTCTCTCTCTCTCTCTCTCTGTCTCTGTCTGTCTCTGTCTCTGTCTCTGTCTCTCTCTCTCTCTCTCTCTCTCTCTCTCTCTCTCTCTCTTTCTCTGCCTCCCCATGTCGGTTGAGGGTTAAGAATTGACCCACCTGTCTCTCTACGCAATTTGTAAGATGCAAATAAAATCATAAGAACATCATGACTTGATTTGCAGAGAGAGAGAGAGAGAGAGAGAGAGAGAGAGAGAGAGAGAGAGAGAGAGAGAGAAAGCTGAGGAGGAAGAAAGGCACATGCTCGCGTGCATGCAAACATGCAAGAACATACGTAAAAGACACGCAAACACGCATGCAAATGCACACACGAACGCACGACATGACAGGCAGACTAACGAGATGACAGAGTGAAACAACCAAAAGATAGAAATGACGAATGCGAGCCTTTTTCTAACTTAAGCTGGTTTGCAGTTACTCTAAAACTGTTCCTATGTTCGTGCTTTATGGTCTTACATAGCCCACAATGGTTGATAGGCCGTAAAACTTCATCCATTCATTCAATCTCCGTCTCTGTTTTACTCTCTGTCTCTGCCTGCCTGCCTCTCTCTCTCTCTCTCTCTCTCTCTCTCTCTCTCTCTCTCTCTCTCTCTCTCTCCTCTCTCTCTCTCTCTCTCTCTCTCTCTCTCTCTCTCTCTCTCTATCTCTGTCTGTCTGTCTGTCTGTCTGTCTGTCTGTCTGTCTGTCTGTCTGTCTGTCTGTCTGTCTGTCTGTCTGTCTCTCTCTCTCTCTTTCTCTCTCTCTCTCTCTCTCTCTCTCTCTCTCTCTCTCTCTCTCTCTCTCATATAGGGTGGCAGGCAGCCTGACAGTGTTGTACTCAACCACTCATCAAGGGTGGTAACTCCTGTAGCAAAACCAGCGTCACTGGATTTTCTATCCTCGTTTCATTTTCATACGTGGCATCCATCTTGTTGCCCACTTTACGTACTGTCCTCAATCGCTGAACGTGTATACTTCATAGCTCATAAAACGACCTAAAACAACCATGCAGTAGCCAGACGAATTCGACTATGGCGATCGGACGATCGAAACCACTGCTGAAAACTTTTGACTTTCATGTCATAGTGCCGAGTGAGTGAGTAAGTATACGTTTAACCCACCCATACCTTATGTGCTTCATCTGTTGCACAGGTAGCGTCTACTTGATTAAGAGTCCACGGTAGTCTGCGTGTGTTTCTACTTCGTTTTGTGTTCCCTGTGTATGTGTGTGTGTGTGCATGTGCTCGTGCGTGCGCGCGCGTGCATGTGTGCATGTATGTATATGTGTGTGCATCAGTAAGCGTGTGTTTGTGACTGTGTGTGCATTTATGCTGACTGTAGTAGGCCTATATGGGTGTCTCTGCTGGTGCAGTCGTGTGTATGCTGACGAGTATGGTGTAAATGTTAGTGTATAGCCTATCATTGTGTGTATGCATGTAGGCTACACAGTTATGCTTGTATGTCTGCATGTTTGCGTGCACGATCGTGTCTGTGTTTGCAAAATCGACGAATTACAAGTCCTTGTTTTGCATGGGAGCCCGAGCCCGCCCCCCCCCCCCCCTCTCTCTCTCTCACACACACACATGCACACACACGCGTGCGCGCGCGCACACACACACACACACACACACACACACACACACACACACACACACACCTCTACATCGTGTGTTCTCAATAATGTGCCAAACAACTGATCAGTCACATCAATGCGTTTTGGATGCAGATTGTGTGTACGATTAGGGTAGTTGCTTTGTGCGGACTTTTTTCACTGATGACCTGGGTTTCTGAGAAAAAGAAAGTACAGACTGTTCGAGGAAAAGTGACTCAGGTATGACCTTTGTCACTTCCCGAGGCCGAGAAACCCGCCCCAGATAATAATTCTCGTTCCTGGTCTTGATCTATCAGTATTTGCTTACGGCTTTCATTTATTTCTGCCAAAACACAGTAAGAATTCCCATGTCGGCCCATTGAGGTCTGTCGAAAGGCAGTATGCTAAGACGTTGGGCATATATATGTTGTGTCTACGCAACATATGAGCAGGTAAAATCGTACAGAATAAAATAAACAAAACTTAACTTTAAATCTGAACACATGATCTACAGAGGAATGGGGTTCCAGCCTGAGTGTGATGATTTCTACCGTGTAAATTAGTTTCTGCTTGTTTTCTGATCCTCCTTACCCCATTTTAAATAGCCGTATTAGTAGACTTGCAGCAGAGCAATTGGAGAAGTAGTAGTGCTATAGCGGTTGTAGATGTGGTAGCGGTAGCAGTAGCAGTAGCAGCAGCAGCAGTAGTAGTAATAGCAGTAGTAGAAGTAGAAAGTGGCAGCAGTAGCAGTGGCAGTAGCAGTAGTAGTAGTAGCTGTAGTTGCACTAGTAATAGTAGCAGCAGTAGCAGTAGCAGAAGTAGTAGTAGGAAGAGGAGGAGGAGGAGGAGGACACGAGGAATAATAACAACAGTAGTAGCATTGATGGTGGTGGTGATCGGGGCAGTAGTAGCGGTTGTAGATGTGGTAGCGGTGGCAGTAGCAGCAGCAGAAGTAGTAGTAGCAGTAGTAGCAGAGAGTTGCAGCAGCAGTAGCAGCAGCAGCAGTAGTAGTAGTAGTAGTAGTAGTAGTAGTAGTAGTAGCAGGAGGAGGAGGAGGAGGAGGAGGAGGAGGAGGAGGAGGAGGAGGAGGAGGAGGACATGAGGAAGAAGAAAAGCAGTAGCAGCAGTGATGGTAATGGTGGTGGTGATAGCAGTGGTGATGATGGTGGTAGTAGTAGGAAACGACAACAGCAGCTGCAATAGTAGGAGTAGTAGTAGCAGCCGCAGCAGTAGTAGTATAAGTCGTATCAGCAGTTGTTGTTGTAGCGGTAGTAGTAGTAGTAGCAGCAGCAGCAGCTGTAGTAGTAGTAGTAGTATTAGTAGTAGTAGTAGTAGTAGTAGTAGTAGTAGTAGTAGTAGTAATGGGAGTAGTAGTAGTGGTAGTGGTGATGGTAGAAGTAGTAGTAGTAGTAGCAGCAGCAGTAGTGGTGATGGTAGTAGTAGTAGTAGTAGTAGTAGTAGTAGTAGTAGTAGAGACTGAGCGACGAGAGATAGACTGCTCGCCCCTAGGATCCTAACTATGCAGACATGTGAGGCCAAAAATAGTGACGTCAAAATTAGTGGCGTCTGCAAAGTTGCAGTGTAGGTAGAATTGTCAACAAACGTAGCACTTCAGTGGACAGAATACTCGCATGTCCACTGATCGGTCCAGGGTTTGATCCCCACCTAACGTCCAATTCTTTTTCTGTCTCTAGCAGGCTTTCTCGCATGTGCTAGCATCATCAGCATATAAGTGTTGCTATAAGCATTAGTTGCAGATAGTTGCTGCTGTTGTCATGTTGTTGTGGCAGTAGGGGCAGCGGAATAGTTAGCAGCAGTAATATAGAGGCGGAGCAAAAAGAGAAGCATGTGATGCCCTTACACAGATGTGCCGACGATAAACTGACAACCTTGGTCCTATCAAAGCTGGACTATTGGAACAGTCTTCTTACTGGAGCGAATCAGTATCAGATGCGACAATTCCAGCGGCTCCAACACATTTCCGCACGACTAGTGAAGCGCTCCCCATAGGTGGGCAAGCGTCTCGCCGGTTCTGGAGTCCCATCACTGGCTGCCCATCAAAGATCGCATCCGGCACAAGTGTTTGTGCAATGTGTACAATTGTGTTTCAGGTGCTGCTTCACAGTATCTTTCCAATCTTGTACAAGACTATAAACCGTCGAGAGTTCTCCGATCATCAGGGAGACTTCTTCTCTGTGCTCCCTCGAAACACCTAAAGGGATTCGGAGAGAGAGCCTTCTCATACACTGGTCCTAGAATCTGGAATGCGGCCAGAGGAATTGAGGAGGTCAGAGAACCTGGTCAGCCTCCGGAAAAACTTCAGACCTTTTTGTTTTAAGACAAATTGTGGGCGCTTTGAGCATGTCTTGGCGTGAGAATAGCGCATTATAAAATCTAATACATACATACATACATACACACACACACACACACACACACACACACACATACATACATTACATACATACATGCATACATATATACATACATACATACATACAACCTCCTGTTCAAGAAGTGAACACACCTAGCTTTCGCGAGCACCCGAACTCCTGAACAGGTACTTTGTTGTATGTGATGAATGAATGGATGGATGGATGGATGGATGGATGGATAGATGGATGGATAGATGGATGGATGGATGGATGGATGGATGGATGGATGGATGGATGGATAGATGGATGGATAGATGGATGGATGGATGGATGGATGGATGGATGGATGGATGGATGGATGGATGGATGGATGGATGGATAGATGGATGGATGGATGATGGGTTGGTGGTGGGTGGGTGGATGGATGGATGAATGGATGGATGGATGGATGGATGGATGGATGGATGGATGGATGGATGGATGGATGGATAGATGGATGGATGGATGGATGGATGGAAGATATTTTAGGCCCATTAACCTTGTGGGCTAATTGAGGTCCCGACTTTAATAACGAAACATGGACTCAAACAGCAGCAGCAGCAGCAGCAGCAGCACATCTGAATTTGGGTTCATTCTGCTGTTTCAACAGGTAAGCTGAAGCAGGTCGTAGAGATCTGGTGGGTTTATGCTGTAGCGCAATGTGTTGAAGATACGCCGGGGCTAAACCATTAAAACAGTTGTAGGCCATGCCAGCCACTTTGAAATTGGCTCTCCCTGACATCCGGAGCCAGTGGAGGGATTTCGACACTGGGGTGATTTATTATCTCTTCCTAGTACTAGTGATAACTGTCTGACAGACAGACAGACAGACAGGCAGACAGGCAGGCAGACAGGCAGGCAGGCACACGGAGGGAGAGAGAGAGAGATAGAGAGAGAGAGAGAGAGAGAGAGAGAGCTAGCAGAGAGAGAGAGAGCTAGCAGAGAGAGAGAGAAAGAGATAGACAGACAGACAGACAGACAGATGGACAGACACACAGACAAACAGACAGACAGACAGACAGACAGACAGACAGACAGACACTTAGACAGACAGACAGACACTTAGACAGACAAACAGACAGACAGACAGACAGACAGACAGACAGACAGACAGACAGACAGACAGACAGACAGACAGACAGATGGACAGACAGACAGATGGACAGACACACAGACAGAGAGACAGACAGACGGGCAGACAGATGGACAGACAGACAGACAGACAGATGGACAGACAGACAGACAGACAGACAGACAGACAGATGGACAGACAGACTGACAGATGGACAGACAGACAGACAGACAGAATGACAGACAGACAGACAGACAGACAGACACACAGACAGACACACAGACAGACGGACAGACAGACAGACAGACAGACGGACAGACAGATGGACAGACAGACAGACAGACAGACAGACAGACAGACAGACAGACAGACAGACAGACAGACAGACAGACAAACAGACAGACAGACTGACAGACAGATGGACAGACACACAGACAGATGGACAGACACACAGACAAACGATAAGGTAGGACGGCAGGTAGAACGGCAAGCAGGCAGGCAAGTAGGTAGATAGATGATAGATCGATAGTGAGATGAGATTAGATTAGATACAGACAGGATAAGACAACACGGACCATGGCAGCACAGCTGGTAGAGCATTTCGGGCGCTAACGGGGGGGGGGGGGGGGGGGAGAGAGAGAGAGAGAGAGAGAGAGAGAGAGAGAGAGAGAGAGAGAGAGTGAGAGAGAGAGAGAGAGAGAGAGAGAGAGAGAGAGAGAGAGAGAGAGAGAGAGCTTTTGTACATGTTCGTGTGCATGATGATTTCCCTTTGCGGGTTGGAGGTGGAGCGGACTTGTGGGTGGGGGAAGTGTAAGAATAGATCCACCATCTCTCCCTGCGCATTTGGGAAGAGGCAGATAAATGGGAAAATCGCGACTTGACTTGCTGTTACTCTACGAGTTCTTGTGATTGTTCGTGATCAATGGCTTTAAATAATCTAGAAAGGCTGGTTCTTTTTCTTCCCGTTTATGATGTTTGTGTTTCTGTGGACTTCCGAGATGTGCGGTGTGGCTGTGCGTCTGCACATCATGCATCTATAAAATCAGGGATTGGGTCTGTGTGTGTGTAAGGATACCTCTCTACATTAGTATGTGCATGACGTGCATCGGTTTCTTTCCGCGCGCTTTACAGTAGGTATGTGAGTGCATGTAATGTGTCCGTACGATGTATGTTTGCCTGTGCGTACATTTTCAAAGACAAACAAGATTTCTTCTGTCATTAGGTGATACTCTCAGAGATGTCTGAATCCACGGCGCCCAAGACTTCCGGTCGACCAGATCCCGCTGCAGACGTGGGACAGACGACCACGCCCCAACAGGGGTACCTAGGGTTTCCCTCTCAGTATGCACAGTGTCCCTACCCGGGGTATGCCTGGCCACCCGGGATGCCTCCTGGTGGGTATAACCCTCAGCACGGGCAACAGGCCTGGGGTTGGTCTCAGCCAATGGCCCTCCCACCAGGTCAACCCTATCCCAGCTCCCTGCAGTACCCCGGACATCCCCCTCAGTTGCCTCCTTATAACTACGTCCACCCCTTCGTTTATCCACATACACCCACGGGCGGAGGGACAGCAGCACCACAAGTTAATCCAAACCAGACTCCAGCACCGAAAGAGGATGAACCAAGGATGAATGTAGGGGAAGGTTTCGTGAGAGTGCCAACGGAGGAAGGCGGGAGGGGAGGAAAGAGAGGATCAGTGGGACAGGGAATGGTAGAACGTCAGGAGTATCCAGGACACGTGGAGGAGCTGGGCGCCCAAGACGAAGCTGGAGAGGAGAGGGAACTCTTGGCGCGTCTGCAGTCGTGGTCAATGGACAGTTCTCCCCCTGCTTTACTTGGTAAGCTCCATCCAAAGGCTCTTTTCAGAAATGAGATAAATTGTTTGTGTGTATGTGTATGGTAATTATCGAATACATGTTGGCATCCTGATAAGCACCTATTTGATTATGTCAATATAAAAAGAGTAAAGTTTCCTTACATGAATGTAACATTGCAATGTATGGCACTATGCTGTGATGTGATTGTGGTGAGATATGACATAATGTAATGGGATCATGATGTGATGTGCTGTAATGAAATACGTGATGTAATGTGGTGTAAAGAAATACGTGATGTCATATGCTGTAATGTAATACGTGGTGAGAAGCGACGTGGTGTGCTGTGCTGTTATGTGATGCGGTGTGGTGTGCTGTTATGTGATGTGATACAATGTTACATAATGTGAGAGTGTGTAGTGTAATGGCAGTTTATGTGGTATTTAATCCAGTTGGCTTCTAATCGATAAATCTAACTATTTTTCCGTCGATCTTGATTTGACGCTTAGGTATAGTTAGAAACGGAATAGCTAATTATATGCATTTTGGCCTCATAGTTGTGAGACGAAGAAGTGTTCGGTCATAATCAGCGCTGTACTTTAAAAATTGCACTGCAGCATCAACAGGCAAAACTCCAAAGAAAGATAAATTGGAGTATATGGCCATAAATGAAACGTGATTTTCGACGTTATCTTTGTTGTCAAAATAATTTTATAAATCACACTCGTTTATGATTTCTCACCATTTCTTCAGAAAATGATGTACACATGCTAGATTCCTTGTGACCCATACGCTCTTGATGCGAATATACATATGTAACCCATACACTATTGGTGCGAAAATACGATGTGTATATTCCTATGTTGATGGGTCGTCGGCCTCAAATAAAGAATCGAACAAGCAAACCCTCTCTTCAGATTCCGTCGAGTCGACCCCAGCTTCCGGCAGTGTGATGAAAGTCTCGGGACTCAGTGATGACGTGGACCAAGATGACGTGGCCGACTTCTTCGAGAACAGGAAGCGTGGCGGCTTCGCTGTGGAGCGAGTGGAGCTGGATGAGCGTTCACGAACAGCCCTGGTCTACTTCCCTGACCCGACAGGTGACAATGAATGAATGAATAAATGAATGTTTGCTTGCTTGCTTGTTTGCTTGCTTGATTGCTTGATTTGATTTGATTTGATTTGATTGATTGATTGATTGATTGATTGATTGATTGATTGATTGATTGATTAGATGGCTGGCATAATTAATGTGGATAAATGGATGGATTGACTGACTGACTGATTGATTGATCGATTAATTAGGTAAGTGATTGATTTATTTATCTATTCATTCAGACAGTAAACAAATGAAGGAGAAAACAATGGAAAAATGATTATGTTATGGAGATGTGAATTAATGAACGAATGAACTATCGTACAACACAAAACATCTCAAAAGTGAGCAAACCAACAATGGAATAAACATAAGAATACATGAATGAATGATGAATGAATTGTTTTTGTTTTCATAGATAATCAGCCAGAGATGAACATATCAGATGAATTAAACATACCGAAACTTCACACATTTGAACAATTTAAAACCCAAACAAACAACTGATTGTAACACTTGCCCTTGAAAATGTAACTGTAAATATCACATGTTCAGCATCATTATAGAGAATATCCAACAAGAGAAATATAGTTTAAAAGTTTGATTTGAGACGCACATGAATACCCCCACATGATTATAAAGAGTAAGGAACAGATTACAGAATTTTAAAAAGTACAGATGGAGTCTTCAGTTAAATAAAAGTAAAAAAACACTTTTCCATGTTGACCAGTAAGGACAGTCCCAAGCAAGCCCTAATGGAGGAAGTCTGATATCCAATCCGCTGTAGGCCTACATTGGTGTCGGACTTATCAAACAGCCAGCTCAGCTCCGGATCTTTGCTTCTTCCCTGCCCGAGTCAACAATGACCTCTTTCACTCATGAAACTCAGGCTTTGATCATGCCAGATAATTTAGTCTATGCAAGCTGACAATGTAGTGAGGCGAAGGCATCCTTGTGTGTGCATATATGATAATAGCTGCTGAGTTCATACAGAATGACATGAGATAAAGGCATCGTAGTGCTTGTGTTTGCCGTGGAGTGCACACCTGACGATAGCTGCTGAGTTCATACAGAATGACACGTGATAGATAAAGGCATCCTTGTGTGGGCATTGCAGTGTATAACTGACAATGGTTGAGCCTTAGGGGAGTTCAGGAGGCGCAGTGCTTCAAAGCGCTCACTCAGCGCTGCACGTGATTCACTCCTGACCGGCAATTTTGGGGCGCGAGTCACTCAGCGCTGAGCAGCGCTGTGAATCACCAATCCGACGTGCAGCAGGATGATTTCGCATCATTTCAAAATGGCGTCTTTGATCCCGCACTGGCCGTCGATGCGTTAAATACCCCTCAGAAACATCATTTTGGGACTGAAACGGGCTTTATTTGCCCCAAGCGCCCTGTATGCGCGAGTAATGGCAAGTAAGGATGACACCGTAGTGGACTTTATTCATGCAGAATACATTTAAACGTGCATAAACGATGTATGTGGCGAAAAAAACACTTTCTTCGCGTCTATCACCACAACATGGGGCGCAGATGATTTACCTCCCATTTAACAAGTGAAGCGCTGCACAAAATCTGGGGCGTTCAGGAGTGGCATGAAGCGCTCAATTGCCAACATGAAGCGCTCATGCAGCGCTGAGTACTCCTGAACAAGCCTCTAGTGACTGGATAGTTCTAGGGCACATGTCGTCCTGGAAATCAGATCAAGTAACGATAGCTCTTATCAGCCGTACTAGAGGAAAGCAGACCCTTGCACTCACTTTAGCACATGAAACATAACATCATGGCACGCATGAAGGACGTAGTCATGCACATCACTTATACACATCGTATGATACATGCACAGGCGCGTGCACACACGTACAAGTACACACACACACACACACACACACACACACACACACACACACACTACAGAGGCGGAATACAAACGCGTGAACATGTACACTCACGCTCATTCACAAACATGCACACTTTCTTCGTTTCACTTCCTTATATCTGTAAGCATTGTTGAGGTCAGTTCAAATATACTCACTGAACCACAAAAGAAACGCAAACGATGGGTTGATTCCATTTTTTATCCAATATTATAACAATTCATTGTGGTGACACATATGCTCTGAAAGGACATGCATTCTTCTTTATGATACCGTTTACAGATCACGATTATCTTAACTCAGCGCTGCGCAGCTGGGCGTCAAAGTGAGTACCCCCCGAAAATGAACTTGCAAAACAACTTGTTTCCGTTTCATAAATTCCTAAAATAATCAGATGCAACAGTATTTTGTAAAACTAAACGTCAAACGATAGCCCAAACATTTATCTTTAAGACAACATGCGTTTTGAAGAGAAAACAAAAAAGGTGTGTCTTCTACGGGCTTTGAAAGACAGGAGGCGTTAACACGTTTTGCAGGCAAAAACGCTGGTTTTAAGGCCTTTTTTCTCGGGTGACAGTGCGGTATTGTCCATATCTCAGCGTGTTTACAAGATACAGCAATGAAACTTGGCAGTCACAAACAGAAGTCCTTTCTCTAGACGCTCACCAAACATTATGTCAATACCTTAAAAGTGCAAGTGTCTACAAGCATCTTAAGGCGGTACTTTAAGGTCGGCGCTGAAACAAAAGTTACGAATGGGAAAAAGTTGGGCTTCTGCATACACATAAACAAGGTTTCAAGGTACCTACGTCTTAAATTTTATTAACTTCGAACCACGGGCTGAGCGCATGGACAAGTTTGATTGGGATAATGTTTTTTTCGCTTCATGATAGAGACTCGTTCTTTATGCTTTGTTAAAGTCAGACAATTCTTCCCCTAAACATTGTCAGATGTAAACATTGAGTTTAACTCTATCCATGCGCTCAGCCCGTGGTTCGAAGTTAAAAAAATTTAAGACGTAGGTATCTTGAAACGTTGTTTATGTGTATGCAGAAGCCCAACTTTTTCCCATTCATAACTTTTGTTTCTGCGCCGACCTTAAAGTACCGCCTTAAGATGCTTGTAGACAATTGCACTTTTAAGGTATTGACATAATGTTTGGTGAGCGTCTAGAGAAAGGACTTCTGTTTGTGACTGCCAAGTTTCATTGCTGTGTCTTTTAAACACGCTGAGATATAGACAATACCGCACTGTCAATCGAGAAAAAATGCCTTAAAACCAGCGTTTTTGCCTGCAAAACGTGTTAACGCCTCCTGTCTTTCAAAGCCCGTAGAAGACACACACCCTTTTTGTTTTCTCTTCAAAACGCATTTTGTCTTAAAGATAAATGTTTGGGCTATCGTTTGACGTTTAGTTTTACAAAATACCCTTGCATCTGATTATTTAAGGAATTTATGAAACGGAAACAAGTTGTTTTGCAAGTTCATTTTCGGGGGGTACTCACTTTGACGCCCAGCTGCGCAGCGCTGAGTTAAGATAATCGTGATCTGTAAACGGTATCATAAAGAAGAATGCATGTCCTTTCCGAGCATATGTGTCACCACAATGAATTGTTATAATATTGGATAAAAAATGGAATCAACCCATCGTTTGCGTTTCTTTTGTGGTTCAGTATATTATATAAGCAACATCGTCACTCTGGACGAACTAAGGAAATGAAACAGTTTATGTCATGACCAAAATACCCAAACAAAATCAATTACTAGGTGACAATGATTTACATTAGTCAGTACAATTGTTTGTTAGTTTATTTTGTTGTATGTGTGTGGTTTATTTTGGTCCATCTGAAACGAGGATTTGATTGACTTCCAAAATCAGGTGGTAAACAAACAGAAGAATGCATTGGCACCGAAATCACGTGATTAATACATTAAAACAAAATTGTGAACTTAAGCAGTTTGTTTTGTCATGGATGTGATTCGAGACTGCAACTAGCAGACGAAAACCTCATTCCTCATCCTAAAGCTCACAGGACCTCTGAAAACATAGTTGCAAACTTATCTGTTTTCGTCATGTTCCAGCCGTACCACTGATTCTGAAGAGAGGTCCTTTCATGATGAAAAAGAGAAAACTTGTTGCGACAGTCCACGATCCGACGACTGGAGAGTCAATGCAAATGACAGGGGAAACCAGCGAGATGCCTGAAAACAAAGGTAAATGTTCGTAATTGTGGGGATGTACCCTTACCTGTACACAGTTTAAATGTATCCCAATGCAACAGTTCTAACAGTTCAAGTCTATGTTGCTACGCAGTCTCTCCCTGTGGACTGGGGGTATGAAATGACCCACCGTGTGTCCCTTCTCATACGAGCTAGGGAAATCGTGACGACATGCTTATTTTAAATACTTTTGGTGATTTAAATGATCATTTGCCTTGAATAGCCTACAAGGGCTAATAGACCGTAACACTCCATCTATCATAAGTCTGCCCAGTTACAACTCATGACGCTTCTTAGAAAAATGTTGCTGCAGCCTCAAATGGTAAAGTATGTGATTCTTTGATTTGAAACAAGAAGATTGTATTACTGTGAGCGAACTTGGTGTGCAACTCTGCTATCCAACCACATAAGTAAAGTATTTATTAAAAGGATAAGTTGTAGGTTTAAATCATATGCTGAAGATATTATGGTAAGACGTTCTTCACTACTTAAACTGAAAATTATGATGATGATGATGATGATGATGAAGATGATGATGATGATGATGATGATGATGATGATGATGATGATGATGATGATGATGATGATGATGATGCCGACAACGAAGACGACAACGACTACAATAATTCTGGTAGTTTGAAATGAAAAGCAATTCTGAAGCAAGATCTTTCTTGACAAGAGACAACGTTACTCATCAACAAACCAAAAAAACTCAGTTGGGATTTGGATCTTCCAAAACAGCAGCCGCTGACACAGGGCCGTATAGGCAGGAGAAGACAACACGGAACATGGTAGCTCAACTGCTGGAGCATTTCGAGCACTAACCGAAAGGTAGCGAGTTCCGTCCCCGCCTGTAATCCCACATTTTTCCTTCGAACGGTTTTGGCTCTGAATATCAAAATTGTTTACAGAATACTCCCGAAAGCTGGTGGTGCGAAGTCTGCCCAGGGGCGTGGACGAGGAGGACGTGGCGGATTTCTTTGAACACAGGAGGAGGGGAGGCTTCACCGTGGCCAGAGTGGAGCTGAACCAGGCAGGAGCCTCAGCAGTTGTTCACTTTGAAGAGGAGGAAGGTCAGCAGATGCAAAACTCTCTTTCTCTCTGACTGCTGTCCCATTTAATACTCAGCTGCAGGTTATCCTTTGTTAATGTTTTCAATCACGTAAAACATGTGAACATGTGGTGTTTCATATTTCTTTTTTACAAACACGTTAGCATATGGATTTAAAAAGCTTCGCCAGACCTGTATAAATCTCTGTGGAGACTTTTTTCTGCAGTCAATTCCACGCAATTCTCAGTTATGCCCACGCGATCGATGACCCACAGCAATTTAATTTTCATTGCCGTGAACACACAAGAAATCTACATGATCAAATGCGCTTGTATGCCTTTTAATGCTTCATGTCACCGCCACCTTTTGCTTCAGCCGTGGATGCCATTCTGCAACTGGATGTACTTGTGTGGAGGGAGCAAGAACTGGAAGTGGTCAGCTATGCACAGGAGCAGAGGAGACTAGAAGAAGAATCTTTGGAAAGAGAAAGAGGTAAATAAATAAACCTGTTCCTCAATGATGCTTATTTTGTTACACGTGAATATCTGCACGGCTGATGTGAGCATTCTCATTATTAAGCATATATTTGGAGTTCTGACTGTGGCTATGTAAATCACTGCAACGTGCACATATGCATGAAACAATGTGATTAAAAAAACAAAGATGGGCCTCTGTTCTAGTAAGTTTTATGAGGCAAACTATGCTTTTGCTTCAATGGACCAAAGTGTGTCATCACTCATAACGACTAGCTGCATGAAAAGTTTCGCATGCAAGATGTGTATTCTCTATTACTGTTCAACACTATGATACATATGGAAAAAAAAGCCCGCTAGGTATGTAATGTAATGTGTGGATTTTTAAAGCGCCTTACCAATGAGTTAAGACATGCTCAAGGCGCATAGATACACAACCATTACAATATACAATAACAGTCAATCACCTCAAGCACAACTTAATAAACTTAATAACATAAGAGTCAGACATTCACTTCAAACATTCGACAAACTTATGTACAGCGTCACCGCTAAACCATGAAACTGGGGAGAGGGGGAGGAGGGACAGGAGGGGGGGAGGAGGGACAGGACGGGGGTAGGGAGCTTAGGCAAGCTAGTACAAAGAGAACAGTGAGAGGAGGAAGATGAAGAAACTTAGAAAGGATCAGGGAAAGATTTCAAGAAGAGGTGAGTTTTGAGAGCAGAGCGAAAGGTCGAGGGAGAAGTAGAGTGACGAACAGAGGCGCGGAGGTCATTCCAGATAGAGGGAGCCTGATAAAAGAAAGAGCGTTCACCAAATTTTGTTTTAACTGGAGGGTCCTCCGGGAACCTGAGGATTCTTGTGTCTGCGGAAGAGCGTAGCTGTCTAGATATAAAAATAAAGCAGTAACAACAAAGCCTTGCTTCGAAACTCCATAATGGTTTGATTCACAAATGTTTCTAAGCGACAATTTATGCAAAAAATGTCTGCCTTTTCCAGAGCTTTCCAGAATGCTGGTGGTGCATGGTCTGCCCAGGGGCGTGGACGAGGAGGACGTGGCGGATTTCTTCGAACACAGGAAGAGGGGAGGCTTCACGGTGGCCAGAGTGGAGCTGAACCAGGTTGCAGCCAAGGCCGTGGTTCACTTCCAGGAGGCAAAAGGTACGTGCTTGTGTGTGCGTCTGAGTGACTTCTTGCCCTGCACACTTATACACTAAATGTGAGTTGCCATAATGCCGGGCAGTCAGTGATGGGGTGTCTATCCTTTTGTATGTAGATATCATGGTGAGCATGATAAAAACGTGACATTTTCCTATTTCTGGTTCGGATATTCTTAACACGTAATCGGGCTTTCTGTAATTAATGTTTCCATTGGATTGTTTACTGGAAACTTTTCTTCATACACCCGTCACCGTATCCCAGGGGAGAAGGGAGTGCTGACAACCCTTCTTAATTTGAGACTTTCTGCTGAAAAATGAAAATATTTCGACAGAACCTGTTGAGCCCCAGAACACTAAAACCTGATTTGATGCATGTACATGTGCATAGTTTATTTTCACCAGTTCCAAATGTTTTGTTGCGTACACGAACATTTTAATATGAAAGGGGTGTGATACTTTAGCGTCTGCATTTTCATTTACTTATTTTTTAGCTGTTGAAGCAATTCTCCAGTTGGGGCAACTCTCGATGCAGAAATCAAATCTGGCCTTGCATCGCTACGACCCAGCTATTGACTCCGTGAACAGCAGACAAGGTAATTGGGTTTGTTTCTCTCTCTCTCTCCACTTCGGCGCTTGTAATTGTGAACGATTCTACAAGGTTAAAGAATACATATGCAGACTGCCTGCTTCATGTCAAATATGCACAGTTCCACTTTATCACGTAAATGTCCTCTTCCTTCTCCTCCTCCTCCTCTTCCTCCTCCTCCTCTTCCTCCTCCTCCTCCTCCTCCTCCTCCTCCTCCTCCTCCTCCTCCTCCTCCTCCTCCTCCTCCTCCTCCTCCTCCTCCTTCTCCTCCTCCTCCTCCTCCTCCTCTTCCTGCTCCTCCTTATCCTCCTCCTCCTCATCGTCCTCCTCGTCGTCATCCTCCTTCTCCTTCTCCTCCTCCTTCTCCTCCTCCTCCTCCTCCTCCTCCTCCTCCGATCCTCCTCCTCCTCCTCCTCCTCCTCCTCCTCCTCCCCACTCCTCCTCCTCCTACCACCCTCGTCCTCGTCCTCCTCGTCGTTCTCGTCCTCGTCCTCCTCCTCCTCCTGCTCCTCCTCCTGCTTGTCCTTCTCCTCCTCCTCCTCCTCCTCCTCCTCCTCCTCCTCCTCCTCCTCCTCCTCCTCCTCCTCCTCCTCCTCCTCCTCCTCCTCCTCCTCCTCCTTGCTCCTGCCTCCTCCTCCTCCTCCTCCTCCTCTCTCTCGTCCCTCCTCCTCCTCCTCCTTCTCCTCCTCCTCCATCCTCCTCGTCCTCCTCCTCCTCCCCCTCCTTCCTCCTCCTTCTCCTCTCTCCTCCTCCTCCCTCCTCCTTCTTCTCTCCTCCTCTCCTCCTCCTCTCTCCCTCCTCCTCCTCCTCCTCCTCCCCTCCTCCTCCTCCTCCTTCCGTCTCCTCCCACTTCTCCTCCTCCTTCCTCCTCCTCCTCTCCTCCTCCTCTCCTCTCTTCCTCCTCTCCTCCTCCCTCCTCTCCTCCTCCTCCTCCTCCCTCCTCCTCCTCCTCCTCCTCCTCTCCTCCTCCTTCTCCTCCTCGTCCCTCTCTCCTCGTCCTCTCCTCTCTTCCTCGTCCTCCTCCTTCTCCTCGTTCTCCTTCTCCTCCTCCTTCTCCTCTCCTCCTCTCCTCCTTTCCTTCGCCTCCTCCTCCTCCTCTCCTCTCTCCCTCCTCCTCCCTCCTTCTCCTCCTCCTCCTCCTCCTCTTCCTCCTCCTCCTCCTCCCTCTCCTCCTCGTCCTCCTCCTTCGCTCTCCTCCTCTCCCTTCTTCCTCCTCCTCCTCCTCCTCCCTCCTCCTCCTCCTCTCCTCTCCTCCTCCTCTCCCCCTCTCCTCCTCCTCCTCCCCTCTCTCCTCTCTCTCCTCCTCCTCCTCCTCCTCCCGCCTTCTCCCTCCTTCCTCCTCCTCCACCTCCCTCCTCTCCTCCTCCTCCCCTCCTCCCTCCTCCTCCTCCTCTCCTCCTCCTCTCCTCCTCCTCCTCTCCCCTCCTCGTCCTCCTCCCTCCTCCTCCTCCTTTCTCCTCCCTCCTCGTCCTTCCTCCTCTCCCCTCCTCTTCTCCTCCCTTCTCCTCCTCCTCCTTCCTCCTCCTCGTCCTCTCCTTCCTCTCCGTCCTCCTCCTCCAATCAAGCTTCGCCTTCCCTCCTCCTCCTCCTCCCTCCTCCCTCCTTCCTCCTCCTCTCCTCCTCCTCCTCCTCCTCCTCCTCCTTCCTCCCCCTCCTCTCCCCTCCCCCCTCCTCCTTCCTTTCCTCCTCCTCTCTCCTCCCTCCTCCTCCCTTTCCTTCTCCTCCTTGTCCAGTCCTTCCTCGTATCCTCTTCCTCCTCCTTCACTCCTCCCCCTCCTACCTGCCTCACTCTCTACACTACGTCCCCTCTCCTCCTCTCTCTCCTACTCCTCCTCCCGCATCCTCCTCCTCCTCACGTCCTCTCCTCCCCTCCTCTTCGTGTCTGTCTCAACTCCTCTCCTCGTTCTCTCCTGCATTCAAATCCTCCCTACCCTAACCCCTTCCACCTCCATCCGCACTCCTCGCATCCTCCTACCCTTCCTGACCTCCCCTCCTCCTCCTCCTTCCTCTTTGCTCCTGCCCTACCATCCTGCTCCTACCTTCCTTCTGCCCTCCCTGTGCATTTCCCCTGCTCTCCTCACTTTATCTCCTCCATCGCCGGCCGCCACACACCAACGTCGTTATAGGTCGTCGTTGATGAAAAGCAGTTATCTTCTCGGACACACCGTTTGCACAGATTGCGTCATTTCTAAAGTACACGTACTACGCCACTCAACACCATTGAAGGAGTCACCTCTAGTAAGAACTTAGTTCACAAACTGTTATTCATGTGTCAGGCCCAGCGAAATTGTTATGAAATCTCATTCAGCTTGTAAGGGGGCGATATTGTGTTAGTGGGGAGAGTGTGCACGAGATTCTCAAACGACGAGCTTGCCGCAAACAAAAAAGGGAAACTTGCGAAAAAAAGACGTTGTCTTTTGAACCATACTGCCTGAATGCATTGCACGAGTCAGATGAAGAAAACATGATGCACGTGCATGCACTGCTGTTTATGTGTGAGCTGCTGTCACTTGCTTGGCTCTATAAGAAGGCATTCTCCCAGTAGTTGGCCTGATCTGACAATGCCTCCACGACGAAAATTGAGCGAGTTCGACAGGACACGAGCAGTTGCATGGTTCCAAGATGGTGTTCCCAAGCGTGAAGTGGCCAGACGTCTTCAGGTATCAATCTCGGTCATTGTCAGACTGACTCAACGCTACGCAGCCACAGGGAGGGTCCAGGAAAGACGCAGATCTGGTCGACCAAAAAAGACAACCCCACGTGAAGATAGTCTCATTGAACGACAAGCCCTGCAGACAAGAACAGCCTCTTCCAGCATCATTCGAAGGCAGCTGAGGGTGGCAGCTAACGTCAACGTCTGTCAACAGACCATACGGAACCGCCTTCATGGGTTTAACCTCCGTTCTCGTCGGCCAGCTGTACGGCCACACTTAACTCCAGCCCATAGGGCGGCACGCCGCGCCTTCTGCAGACGTCACGTGAGGTAGATACGTCATCAATGGTCCCAGGTCCTATCCCGCTTCACCATGAACCACAACGGCGGCCGTCTGAGTGTCTGGAGGAGGCCAGGACAACGCTTTATGGACGCCACTGTCCAAGAAAAAGTGGCCTTTTGGGGAGGTTCTGTAATGGTCTGGGGAGCCTTCAGCTTTTACCACAGAACACCTTTGTATCATGTACAGGGTAACCTGACTGGCCTCAGATATCGAGATGAGATCCTTCGACCGCTTGCTGTGCATACACTGCAGCAGATGGGACCAAGGGCTGCTTCCAGGATGACGACGCCCGGGCCCACCGGGCAACAGTGGTCAACGACTTCCTGTAGCAGTCTGGCGATAACAGAATGGAGTGGCCAGCATGCAGTACCGATTTAAACCCGATTGAGAACCTCTGGGATGAACTCGATCGCAAATTGAGGAGCAACCACCACCCTCCCAGGGATGCCCAACACCTCTTCCAGATGCTGCAGGCTGAGTGGCAGGCGCTACCTCAGAGGATCTTCACCAACCTGGTCAACTCCATGAGGACTCGCTGCGTCGAGTGCCAGAACAGCCATGGTGGTTATACGCATTACTGAACTTTTTGGAGCATCAGAATGCTCTGTCTTGTGATTTTAATGATTTCGTGAAATCGAATTTAGATATGTATCCACTTTGATTACATGTACATGTACACACCAAACTATTGCTCGAAATTAAACGCAATTTTGTGTCGTTCTCAATGACGGATGGAATTAAATATTTGCTAAATTGCAACGCATTGGCTTTCTTCTTATCAAAGTTATGACTGAGGGTGCAAGTGATCTTTAACTTTTTGTGCGTAGTTTATCTTAATAAATCACGTAGAGGTACAAAGTGATGTTGCCTTATTAGTGAATGGCCTCCTGACACTCTTTCCCATGGACAGGAGCCAGACACGTGCTGTTCGTGTCTGGGCTGCCTGCAGGGAAGGACAGGGACAGCGTGCAGGAATATTTCGAGAGCAAACGAACGGGGGGCTTCACCGTGAACAAAGTGGAACTCCGTCCTGACATAGGAACAGCTCTGGTCCACTTCCAGGAGGCTGATGGTGAGTGTATAGTAGTGACTCTTACTCCTTGGATGGCGTCGAACTCGTTTTGAATTTACTTACACGCGCGCGCGCGCACACACACCCACATGTATACGCACACATATACGCACATGCACACACACATACACACACTCATACATACACACACGCAGACACACATACACACACATACACACACACATACCATCATTGAAGTCCTTCGCGCAGCGAGGATCACGTCAGTGTCGTCTCATGTGTGCCCTCAAGCCGAACTCTGATGCGCATTGACGTCCGCTCACGGGGCAGGGATCAGGGACAGGGTCACTGGCTCTATCTTTCCTGGCTTGGCGTTTCCTGTCAGGGTTAGCCAGGCGTTTTGTCTCAAAGGCCCTGGTGCCTTTGTAAATAAGTTGCCTCCAGGCGCTGCGGTCCGCAGTCAGGGCTTCCCATCTCAGTGACGGAGATGCTGCAGGACCGTAGTGAGTTTTTTTAGCATGTCCTTGTACTTGCAACGCCTGGTTGGACCACCTTGACGGCGTGTGCCGTTGGTGAGCTCACCACAAAAGAGCTGTTTGGGAAGGCGGTTGACGTCCATTAGCATGACATGGCCAGTCCACCTGAGCTGGGCCTGCATGATGAGAGCCTCGATGCTTGGCAGTTTGGCCTGTCTGAGGACCTCCTGATTGGTCACTCTGTCCTCCCATGTAATGTTGAGAATCTTGCGGAGGCAGCGAAGATAGAGCTCCTCGAGGCGTTCATGTGCTTGCGGTAGCAGGTCCAGGTCTCACAGCCATACAGCAGGGATGTGAGAACTACAGCTTGGTAGACGGCGATCTTTGTTCAGGAGGTGATTCCCCTCTCCCGTCAAACTCTGGTCCAGAGGTGTCCAAAGAAGCTGCTTGCCTTGGAGAGTCGACAAGAGATCTCGGTATCAAGGCTGAAGTTTGATGAGATGCAGCTACCAGGGTAGGTGAAGACCTCGACCTGTTTTGGGGCTTGTCCGTTGATCCGGATGGAGGGTGGTGGATTAACTGCCGCCGGGAGTTACTGCATCATGACCTCTGTTTTCTTGATGCTGACAGCCAGGTCAAAGGCTTTGGTGGCAGTGGCAAAGCAGTAGCAAGCTCTTGAAGATCAGCTTCAGTGTGGGCAGCCAGCGCGCAATCGTCTGCACTCACACACACACACACACAAACAGACACAGACACACACACAAACACAAACACACACACACACACACACACACACACACACCCCTAGGTAACTACGGTCCCATAATCCATTATGTGTTGTCACCTCAAGACGAACATGAATCTGAGACAAGGACAGTCAAATGCTATCTCCCCTCAGGACACAGCATCTCACTCAGTTCTAGCTGACCACAGTATCAGAACAGCTGATTCACAATGTGCCTGTTCGTTTTTATGAGAAACCATTTATGCATGAGAGGAAACGACTGGACATGATTAGTCCCTATTTTACATTTTTGCAGTAACAGTGGGTGCAGAGCATTTAATGACAAGTATCCCGTTGTAGATCTTCCTGTTTGATTGCTGTTCCTGAAGACGCATGCATGTATGGTGTTGATACGCTTACATTTTTATGACTGTTATTTATTTGGTAACGAAGAAAAATATCAAAGGATTGATTGATTTGTTTTCTCACAGCTGTCTGCGTGTTCAAAGTTAACTAGGGTGGCAGTGTGTTTGCATTTCACAGGCTTTAGCTAACAAACCTTAATGTAATGACATAACGGGAATTTTATGTTCTCTGCAAATTACTCCAGAAATTAGTAACATCCATCATTTTTGTTTGGAGTGACATATGGCTGACAGTTTGGGAAACCCGTGGGAAAATTAACGTTTAAATGAAATGCAAAGACTGTTTCGACAACAGCGACACTGGTGTTGCTCTCGCCTGACCATTTTGTTGTCATTTGGAATTTCAGCTGTGGATGCCATTCTCAAGAAAACGCCTCTTTCTATGAGCAAAACAACCCTGAGTATCTGTGCTTGCACACCTGAGATCGAGGAACAGTTTCATGCTCAGCGTGAAGACGACACAGTCGTGAGTGCAAAACGTAAGTCAATGGGGGAAAAGAAGAGAAAAAGGATATTTTCTCCTATACAATGGACGAGGTAATACCTGGTATAGTTTTCTTTGTTCAAGCAGTATTGGTATCCATCAAGCGACGAATATTTTCAGTTTTAAATATATATTGCAGATATTTGTATGTAGTCAACAACTTTGGCCATATCAAGTTGCCAAAAGACGTTTTAATACGCATGTGAATTTACGTTTATGTTATAACGTAAAGTGTAAAGTGGCAGGACAAAGTCCCAGATACATAAGTACTGGCCAGAGCAGGACTCCCCAGCATCTTCACTTTCCTGATGCAGTCCCAGCTTCGCTGGGCAGAGCACGTAGTACGCATGCCAGATGAGAGGCTGCCCAAACGACTCCTTTACGGCGAGCTGCAGCATGGCCAGCGGTTCCACTGTGGGAAGAAGAAACGGTTCAAAGATACTCTGAAAGCCTCACTGAAAGCGTTTGCCATCAACCCAGACACGTGGGAACACTCCGCAGTGAATAGAGCCACCTGGCGCTCCTCCATCTACAAAGACGCTAAAACATGTGAAGCCAACAGGACCAGCGCCGCAGAAAGGAAGCGACAAGCCCCAAAAGCCCGTTTTGTCAGCCCTCCTGGAGATGTCCCACTCGTCCCGTGTCCATTTTGTCCCAGAACTCTCCGTGCCAGGATCGGCCTCATCAGCCATCTGCGCACGCACAAAGCCAGTTCCAGAAACCCCCAGATGACTAAAGTGGTCCTCTTCGACTCGACGGACGAACAACATAACATGTTATAACGTATATACAGCTCGGAGGATCTGAGTCCAAAACCTGTTTGGGACCACGATGCTTCCTGCACTGATTGGAAGCCATTGCTGCTGGTATTTCAGGGTCCAGGGTAAACTTCAGAGGGGTTGTAGATAAGTTGGAAGGGAAGGGAAGTTTCTGTTAATTCTTTTTGGTTTTTGCTTTGGCACGTCGTAGACGTTGAACCAAAACTAACGCAATCAGTGGGTTGGCTAGAATACGGTTCCAAGCAACCAAAAAGCAGCCTGGAGAGGTGGGATGGGAAATGTTTTGGGACTATTTCAGGTCCCTAAGGCCTATTTGTGTGTGTGTGTGTGAAGTTGAGGGTAGGGAATCTAATCACATCATTCTTCCACACGCCCACCCACCCACCCACCCAGCCACAACTTGCCTGTAGACCAGGCCAACTAGGAAAACAACGGGGCCCACTTAAGTGGATGACTCTCATTTCATCAGGGCATCGTTCTATATAACTTGACTTTTTGCAGCTGCCTGCGTGGTCCTGCAGGTGACGGAACTACCAGACCCCGTAGAGGAAGAATTCCTAATCAACTTCTTCGAGAGCCGACGGATCAGCGGGGGATACGGTGTGGAGCGAGTAGAACTACAGCAGAAAACCCACTCCGCCCTCGTGTATTTCGAGGACCCTGCAGGTATGTGGTCTGCAACGCATCTGCATCTTGCATCTCAGTGACCACTTCTTAGAGAGTGTAGAGGGAGTTGGGGGTTGGAATGTTGGAATGAATTGTTAACGGGTTGGGAGGGTGAGGAGGGAGTTGGGGCTTGGAATGTTGGAATGTACTGTTAACGGGTTGGGAGGGTGAGGAGGGAGTTGGGGCTTGGAATGTTGGGATGTATTGTTAACGGGTTGGGAGGGTGAGGAGGGAGTTGGGGCTTGGAATGTTGGAATGTATTGTTAACGGGTTGGGAGGGTGAGGAGGGAGTTGGGGCTTGGAATGTTGGGATGTATTGTTAACGGGTTGAGAGGGTGAGGAGGAACTGGTAGATGGACAAACTTGTCTGATGTGTAACTCTCGGTCATTAAGATATTTGAATTGAGTTTGTTGAAAAAGCACTTCCTTCAAGGGCTATGCTGTTTGTGCCGAGATAGCAGGTGGTTGGAGCAACAATATTCACTCAAATAAATGGTGGACTTCATTTAAAACAATATAATATAAACTTATCATGCTGCAAATTGAAATTGGGACGAAAAAAATCTTTATTCACAATCAATTTAGAATTAGCAAAAAACAAACAACAACTGGAATACGAACTCCCTTGGAATTGCATAGGTTTAGACTTCTCATGTAATACTTTAGTACCCGCCATAAAATAAAACGCCAAGTAACAACAACTCGTAAACATTAAAGCTGTGATGTTGATATGCCTTTCAGCTGTGGAGACGGTTCTGCAAAAAGCTCCTCATCTGATGAATAAGAAGCAGATCTCAGTCAGCGCCTACACGGAGCCGTCGAAAGACACAGGAAAGAGGAAGAAGGAGAAAGAGCAAAAGGAGGAGGAGAGGGAGGGAGAGGAGAGCTGCGTGGTAGCAGTGCGGGGTTATGGAACGATGAGTGAGGAGACGC
>JAWQFJ010002880.1:57500-62500 GCA_034096865.1 Theodoxus fluviatilis
TTATGTTTTTGTATGTGGAATAGATGCAGATTTCCCTCTTTTCCTTCGCTGATGCCTCACACAGATATATTTCAAACGTAAATTCAGAGCCAATGAAATGCTCTTTTTCTTCACGCAGGTCTTGTCATGGTGATTGACATCGGCAAGCGAGAGGTGAAATTCAGGGGTTTGTTCCAGCTGGTCAGATCCACGCAGATCCAAATGTTTGAAATTGCCCAAAATCTTCGGTCTGATCGACTCCCACTCTCTCCAAGTCAGGAATCCATTTTGCAGATTGACAAGGTAAAAGATGATTGTATAGTGGTATTGCTGTTTATCCTCAACAACATAAATACGTATGTACTTGTATGTGTGTGTATGTGCAAATGTGCACGTGGGTCCATGTTCATATGTATTTGTGCACCTGTGTGAGTGTGCGAGCGCGCGAGCGTGCGTGCGTGTGTGTGTGGAGAGAGAGAGAGAAAGAGAGACATACAGACAGACAGACAGACAGACAGGCAGCCAGGCAGGCAGGAAGGCAGGCAGGCAGAGAGACAGACAGACAGACAGACGACCGACCGACAGACAGACAGACAGAGAGAGAGACAGACAGACAGACAGACAGACAGACAGACAGACAGACAGGCAGGCAGCCAGGCAGGCAGGAAGGCAGGCAGAGAGACAGAGAGACAGGCAGGCAGGCGGGCAGGCGGGCGGGCAGGCGGGCGGGCAGGCGGGCAGGCGGGCGGGCAGAGAAATGGAGAAGGTAAAATTTATTTGGATTGTCAGGACTTATGGTCTTAGATTCATAAGTACTGAAACTCTTTCATGTCTTTCTCTCTCTTTTTCTCTCTCTCTCTGTCTCTCTGTCTCTCTGTCTGTCTCTCTGTCTCTCTGTCTTTCTCTATCTCTCTCTCTGTCTCTCTGTCTCTGTCTCTCTCTCTGTCTCTCTCTCTCTCTCTGTCTCTCTCTCTCTGTCTCTCTCTCTCTTTCTCTGTCTCTGTCTCTGTCTCTCTCTCTCTATATATATATATATCTCTCTGTGTCTGTTTCTCTGTCTCTGTCTCTCTCTCTCTCTCTCTCTCTCTCTCTCTCTCTCTGTCTGGACCAAGCTGTCCCACAAACACAAATGATGTGCATGACTAAATATTGCGTTGTTTTAATGTGCAATTGTTGTAAATTACGATTTGTAAATTTATTACACCATCTATCCCCCCACCCACACCCCACCACCCCCACCACCCCCACCACCCACCACCACCCCCACCACCCTTCCCATTGAACATTGTGACGGGCCGCCGGACTAAACAATAAAGGAGGCAAAGTCAAAGTCAAAGCCTTTCTCTCTCTAATACTTCTAAACTGGCTATTACATAGGTGCAAGGACACTTGAGAGCAAGACTGCAGAAGGAAGGTCTTGTGGCGGTGTGGGAGCTGACAGACAGGGAACTCAGAATGTGGGCGGCCACAGACCAGGACGTGGTGCAGGCAGTTCACGTCATCAAGGCCGCTGTGCAGGAACGAACCCTCAACCTCGACCCCGAGTCTGTCGCCCTGCTTGGCAGCAAGGAGTGGGATAGACTGAGGAAAGAAACAGAAGGTAGCTAGACAATTGGGTTTTTACGTCCGTCTGGTCACTGGCTCGGTGTTGTATCTTCAAAGAAGGGAGTTTGGAGTACTTGAAGTAGTCATTTCAAATTAAATCATGTCATCTGTTCCAACGACTACCATGCTTCTATATGTAAGAGTACATTCTTCTAGAACTTGTGGCAGTGGACTTATCGATGATTATGATAGTCATTGTAGCAGTAATAGGGAAAAAAACTTTCAGGTAACATGGCCAGAAACAAAATAGGGTAGGTACGTAGGTAGGTAGGTAGGTAGGTAGATAGGTAGGTATGAAAATAGATAGATAGGTAGGTTGGTAGGTAGGTGGGAGGGTGAATGGGTGGGTGGATGGTTGGTGGGTAGGTAGGTTGCAAGGTAGGTAGGTAGGTAGGAATTTTTCTTCTTAGTACAAAGAAATGGTACCGTTTCTAGACATGTTAAAATGACATTTCGCACAAACGCAAAGATTAACGTTTCGTACACTAAGAAAACGATGTTTTGTAATGTAAAATTTAATATATCAATGATTAAGGATTTACAAAATTTAGGTGTATACTATTTGCGCGCGCGCGCGTGTTTGTTTGTTTGTGTGTGTGTGTGTGTGTGTGTGTGTGTGTGTGTGTGTGTGTGTGTGTGTGTGTGTGTGTGTGTGCATGTTTTCTTCCCCAGCAGCGAATTAAAAAGTGTCAGATAGGCGGCAAAATTAAGGGTCGGTCATGTGACCGGAAATATATTTTTTTCTTTTGCCTAATGGCGATATCATGTTACCGTCTGTGGTAATGGTGGTGGTGTAGGTGTTAATGGTGGTGGTGGTTGTAGCGTTAGTGGTTGTGGATGGTGATGGTGATAGTGTATGTATTAATGGTGGTGATGGTCGTGGTAGCGGTTGGGTTTATGGTGATGGTGTCGGTGTATATGTTAATAATGATGGTGGTTGTGGTTGCGTTTGTGGTGATGGTGACGGTGTATGTGTTAATGGTGATGGTTGTTGTGGTGGTGGTGAATACGTTTGTGGTGATGATGGCGGTGTATATGTTAATGGTGATGGTGGTTGTGGTGGTAATGGTAGATCAGCAATAGTAGCCGCAACAGTTAAACGTCCACATGAGAAAACCACACTCACTCACACACAGCTAGCTTGTTTTGTTCATAAACTTGTTGTTATTTAATTTACTGTACTTACTCTTGTTGTCATGAAGGTAGTCAGGGAGTCATGAAAATCACTGCGGACCCCACACGAAGGGAGATAAGTGTGACCTCGCTCGAGGAGTTGCTTGCCCCTGCTTTAGAGGACCTCTACAAGTTCTTCACTGAGTACACAGTGTACAAGCAGAAGCTGCGCTTTCCTCCTGGACGCCAACGTTTTCTGACAAAACATCTCTCCTCCAAGATACACGACCTGCAGAATAACAATAGAGCCTATCACGTGAGGTAAGAAGGAATGACAGTGCAATGAGTTTCCATTTTAACACAAGGTCGGTATAGGGTTTTTTTTTAAGGCAAATTTTCCCCACGCCTTGAAATATTCAGTGGCAGTGTTTCAGCGATACTACTTACCCTGTAGCCTGCATCCCTCACAAATGATGCATTTCTTCCATGAAAGGTCTACATTCATTCTCACGATCTTAAACTGTCTGAGGACGGGATGGTAAAGATTCTAGACATCCATCCATCTCCAGAAAAGACAGATGACTGCACCCAACTTCAAGGGTCATGCTTTGCAGCCTTTGACGTACATGTAGTTATCATCCGCAGTCTGCATGAACAGCCCGTGATGCAGGTGTTGTAGATGAACATCAGGGTGGCAGTGGCCCTGTCACCAGTCACCTACTGCTGTGCCTCACAGCTATTTCAAGCCATTTCTCTTAACTCTTCTACTCTCTTAATTTAATGTAGATGAGTTTGCAGTTCACCCTCAGTTGCTGTGACCTTTTCCAAACGCTTCTGTGGCTACTGCTTCGATGTCATCAATACTAATGACGCTCTTAAACACCACGCGCCCTGTTCCAGGATCACCTCTGGGAAGGAGTTCGAGCTGGAGGGGAACATGGACGGCCTGAGGAAAGTGGTGGAAGGGCTGCGAGCCCTGGGAGCCTCCATAAGGTCTAAGCAGCATACTGTGGTTGACAACGCCCTGGTCACCTTCTTGAAGTCCTCACGGGGGCAGGACGTCATCGAGTTGGCACAGAAGGGCGTCCGTTGTGTCATCCAAGAGAAAGACGACAACACTGACCAGGTGGGAGGGAGGGAGGGAGTAAGGGAGTGAGGGAGTGAGTGAGTGAGTGAGTAAGGGAGGGAGCGAGGGAGGGAGTAAGGGAGGGAGGGAGGGAGGGAGGGAGGGAGGGAGGGAGGGAGGGAGGGAGGGAGGGAGGGAGGGAGGGAGGGAGGGAGGGAGGGAGGGAGGAGGGACGGAGGGACGGAGGGACGAGGGACGGACGGACGGACGGAGGGAGGGACGGAGGGAGGGACGGAGGGAGGGACGGACGGACGGACGGACGGACGGACGGACGGAGGGAGGGAGGGAGGGAGGGAGGGACGGAGGGAGAAATGAAAAGAGGGAGGGAGGAAGGGACGGAGGGAGGGAGGGACGGAGGGAGGGATGGAGAGATGGAGGGAGGGAGGGAGGGAGGGACGGACGGACGGAGGGAGGGAGAGAGAGAGAGAGAGAGAGAGAGAGAGAAGACAGAGAGAGAGAGAGAAAGAGAGAGAGACAGAGAGAGTGAGAGAGTGAGAGAGAGAGAGAGACAGAGACAGAGAGAGAGAGGGAGAGAGAGAGAACTATGCAACGCATATACAGACTTACACATGCACGCGCGCACACACACACACACACACACATACACACACACACACACACACACACACACACACGCATGCACACTGTGGACAATGAAACTTCATTATCGAGGCATTCAGCCCATAGACAAGGTCAGTTGCAACTAAATTCAGTCGTAGCACAACAACAACAAGAACGACAACAAAGACAACAATTTAATACCAAAACAATACTACTGGAAATTAATCAAACGGTACAAAATGTTATCAGCAGGTAACTTAATGGTCATGAACTATGCGTTGCATGTAGTTATTTCCTTAGTATGTGGTAATGGCGTTCTCACGTATTCTTACACCACTGACGGTTAAAAAGCTGCAGTAACACATTCCAGAAGTGGAAAAGCCTCGATAACAAACAAAACACGACGAGAAGTTCCAGTTGGAAGTTCCAACTGGTGTACCGGTAGTATCAAGATTTCAGTGCAGTCATTAGCAGACAGGAATTATATCAGCATTTTTGGGTAGTTTTTGTGTGTCCCAGACGACAGCGATCACAATTATGTATGTTAGTCCACAAATGTATCTCACCAAACGATAATAATGCATCACCTATGTAGCTTGCTGTATCAACTATACAT
>JAWQFJ010002880.1:65000-67500 GCA_034096865.1 Theodoxus fluviatilis
GTAACTGGAGAGAGAGATATACGACAGCTGGAAAGAGTACCAGAAATGTAATGGAATATGAACATCCAGTGTGAAAGCTGAGCCATTAACTGATACGTAGACAGAGAGCACCTGAGGATGAGTGAGGAAATCCAAAAGGTTGAGAGGGTTTTCGCTCTGAATGAGATACTAACATTTACAATGACAGAAAGGATGCACGCCCAATTAAATATTGGTACCATCTCCGCTCCCTCAGGGCGCTCCAGCTCAGTGGTTACTCATGACTGCATCTATCCATAGTCTCATGATCACATAATGCAGTGCAGAAAGTATGACAACTTCTGTACATAGATAAAGAAAAACAACAAAATCGAAAGTGAAGCTGTGTGTGTACTCGTATATTGAGACCTATGTTCTAGTGACGAACCAGCTGGACTTGAACAGCAGTATCAGTATTTGGAACTAATTACAGAAACATAATAAATGAGGTATCAACATTTTTGCCTCTGTTTACCTGCCCCCTGTACTCTAGACTATTCAAACTGAATTACAGTACAGGTACCGTTTACGTGCATGTTTACTCGCTCTTTAGTGAATGCGTGCTTCTGTGACTTTTGAATGGTTATTTTCCCCAAATGAAACATACTAATTTTTGCAAGGATACTTTTTAATGTAAATAAAATACAACTTATCTAACAACATTTAAAGCTTTTTTCTGTTGAATATCGTTATTGAGAGAATAAATGTAGGTAACTCCTTCCTTCACTGTTTACCGATACACTTACAAATGTAAAGTTACAACACGACATAAATTCTTAAGGTAGATTTATCTACATATATTTCAATAAGTTTCCTCCAATTTCCCACACACATGTACTTTGGGGTTTTCATACATCACGATATCTATAATTTTGTCAGTGGTATTTACATTTTAGTACGTCACTTGAGAGTTACTCTGGCATGAATAATACTGTCGACAGTGGTTGAACAATTCGTTTTTTGTGGGCAGCGGGCCCCAGTCTCCAGGCAGAATGCAGCGCCTACGTCAGACAGAATGGACGCCTACGAGAGGGTGAGGTGATGGTCTCTGGACCGGGCTTCCTGCCCTGCCAGAAGGTCATTCACGCCGTGGGGCCGCGCTACCATAGAGGTCAGTCTGGGGAAGAGGCCAGACTGAAGGACGCAGTCAAAGGCAGCCTGGGAGCTGCTCACTCGCTCCGTTTGGCCTCCATTGCCATGCCCGCCATCAGCAGCGGCATCTTTGGCTACCCCGTGAGGGAGGCCACACAGGTAAGCTCGATAGTAAGAGGGTGGGCAGGTATGTGTGACCTTGAGAGTCCAGGTAGGGAGACTTTGCCTTAATATGATATATTTCATTTAATGTTTTCTTCCTTTTAAAAATATTCATTGTATTTGTTTTTATATGTCTCCTTTGTAGTATTTTCTCTGCAATTAGAATTACACATTGAACATGTTAATCTCTCTCTCTCTCTCTCTCTCTTTCACTCCCTCCCTCCCTCCCTCTCTCCCTCCCTCTCTCCCTCCCTCCCTCCCTTCCTCCCTCCCTCCCTCCTCTCTCTCTCTCTCTCTCTCTCTCTCTCTCTCTCACTCTGAGTATTTATATTATGTAATGAATTATTGCTGTGGACACTATCGGACATATAAGCTAATATTGTAATAGATCATAAAGAAGAACGGTGTTTCAGATAAACAGATAGCGAGTTTCATAGAACATTTACTGCACAGAGGAAAGACTGCCTAAGTTTGTTTAATGTGGAAAAAGTAAACCAAGAAATCTGGTATTGAAAACAATCTTCACGACGAATTTGCTGAATACAATTTCCTGCAGATAAAATGGGAACTGTTGAGTAAATACTTTCATACTGAAACTGCATCAGTTAAGAGAGTTCCATGTCCGAAACAAAACCAGTTAACTTGAGTAATATTTGATAAAAATGAAAACGTCTCAGTCAGACTATTGAAGGATTTTTGCAACTTGTCCATGCAGCAATGTCAGTTTTGTATGAAGGTTGCTAATATCTCCGTGCTTGACAGGAAAAGAACCTCAGAAAATAAAAGTACATCAAAGCTTGACTGCTGAAAAAAGTAGCACAAAAAACTTTAGCCTCCCAGTAATGTACCTTAAAAGTGTCAACAGAACTCAACTTCAATTAGACTTGCTAACTTACTTTTACGTCAGGAAACCACAATACCCACTTACGTCAGTGCGACTTTTGCTTTTAAATGATGATCCATTGCTGTAGAGACCTAGCATAAAATCTCAAGGAACTTAAATTTGAGACGTGAGGCATCGATGTCCCACAGGTGATCATGGAGGCAGTCATGGAGTACTTCACTGGCAACCCCTCCAGCAGCCTGAAAGAAATCCATCTGGTCAATGGCAGTCCAGACATTGTGCAACACTTCCACAGAGCTGCAACAAAACTCCTCACACGCACACAATCCAAGGAGTCTGCAGGTAAAGTTCCTCAGATATACATTATTAATATAAAATAGACTT
>JAWQFJ010002880.1:70000-75000 GCA_034096865.1 Theodoxus fluviatilis
TCGTGCAGTGCTGGGAGAGTTGGCCGCGCAGCAGGTTGGACTTGATATTAATATCGTGGTGTTTGTTTTTCACTTTGTATTCCTAATGGAAAGCACTTGCGTTTGTGAGCACAATTGTTTGTAACGACCGAAGTTAAAATGACTATCCTCGCTTGATTTTTGCGCCGACACCGGTTTCTCCAATTCTCCATGATTGTGTGATATGAAAATGGACCAGAAGACTCTCAAGGGCATGAAAAAGCACAAGATGTCAGAGAGAGGTAATTAATACTGTGTGGAATGAGGAAAGGAAACGTTTTCGATATTGTCCATCGTCAGAGGTCATCCTCTAATGTTATCGAAAGCTCTTGAGAAGAAGATGGCTGACTGTGGCAAGAAAGTATGTTGAATAGAATAAAAGGCAATTTGCGGCGAGCGCTACTAGCCAATATGCTGTAATAATGAATCAGAGGATACTCTGATGACATGGGGTTGACAGGAGCTAAAAGTCTTGAGTTAAATGTCGAGCATGGTTCACTTATTTCCTGCCGACCCCTTGCCCTGGGTTTTTATTGCTATGACTTTCTTTGTGTTGCGTTTCAAGGCTGATGTGCTGGTGAATACAACATCGACCAGTCTGAACCTGACCCATGGCGTCGTATCAAGGTCACTGCTGACTGCAGCAGGGGCAGATTTGCAGCAAGAGATCAACCAGCGCTACCCACAAGGCCTGACTTCCGGCCTACTCTTCGCCTGCACATCGGCAGGCAGACTGAAGGCAAGGCAGATCTTCCACACGGCTCTTCCTGACTGGAGGAACGATGGAGAGAGGGTAAACATACATTGTCTCGCATATTTCTGTAACAGGAGGTGCGTATGAAAGTGAATGTCAGCGATATATCTTCGTTTTTACATTATAAACGGCGCATAAGTTATTTCGTGTTTGACTGGTGAACTAAAATAGTTGCATAGGAGTTTTTAAAACTGCGTGAAAACATTGCGGAAGTGTTTAAGCGTTCACTTTACACTTTCTTGTAGTTGCCGCAGCAGATTTATTGCCTGCTGATTGTACAGTTGCATCTTTAGCCTAGAGCTTTGTTGATTCATAATACAAAGGTATACCAACATCTGGGATGATTTGGAAGTATGTTGTGTCTAAATGAACCCTTCATACATGAAATGGGCAGCATTGATGTTGAGCGTATCCTGGGAGATCATGAAAGCTCTGCACTCGACTATCCATGCAACTTGTCTGTCCTTCTCTCTGTTGGCGAGGGCCTTGAAAGAGCGAGTCCGTCTGCTCATTGACTGCTGATTACAGTGTAAAATATGTCCGTATCTAATAAGTGCCACTTCAAAACTCCAACATTTCTTAATTTTCTTCTAGTTCCTGGGTGAGCTGTTGGAGAAAAGTGTGAGGGCGGCCGACTCCCAAGGCTTCTCCTCCATTGCTTTCCCTGCCCTGGGCACTGGAGTGCTCAGCTACCCACGTGACGTGGTGGCCCGCTGCTTCCAGGACGTGGCCTCCAGCCTGCTGCCTGCCTGCCGCTCCCTCAAGGAGATCCGCATCGTCATCTTCCCCTCTGACCAGGCCTCCATCAAGGTGGGGGACAGTCTTAGACAGAGTTAAGTACTGCTGTGCGCGGAGACATCAGCAGACGCATGTCGGAAGAAGAAAAGGTGCACTTACGTGAAGGACAATACAGGGTCTACCATTACATAGATAAAGTGGTTTATTTAAATGAAGGAAGATAATTGGAATCACGTCAAGTAAAGTAAAAGTGCTGACTTTTAGAGAGGTGTGTGATGTATGGAGAACCTCACCAAGAAACTTTTTATAGCCCACTTTCAAGGCAAGTTGACAGGGTCGCATTAAGAATTGTAAGCAGATCCTGATAGACACAGGGATGTAGAAACACGTTAGACGGGTGTAAGTAGTGCTGTGTCAAGGGAATCAAGCAGGTCCCCAACAAGAGAAGTAAGCGGACGAACGTCAAATAAATTAAGGAGGACATACATGTATGTAGCAGACTGTGACCAATTCGTGCTCAAGAGGAGCAGCTGGCTTTACGGTGGGGACGGTCATTTAAGCGTTGTGAGAGCTAATTCAAAGCAAATGTAATACTATCGCCGTTAATTGAGTTACATCATTTGATATATAACAATTACTCAGTGTACACAAACTAAACTGCTGATTTGTTGTCTGTTTAGCTGCGTGCTGTTTGAAAGTGGTGCTATGACATTTTGCAGACACCATCCCACAAGAAGCTTTTGAATTTTTTTCTACATATCGTATTCTGTTCTCTTAGCGTTTCCTATGTCACCTGCACACATTCTTCATCATTTGTGGGATACAAAGTCACTATGCATGAGTCATGCACCTTTTGTTACTTGGGGAAGCAGTCACTGATCCGTAATTCAGAAATGAATACACGCTATTAGGAGTTAGATCAGTTACTACCTGATGTTGAACAAATATATACAATGCAAGCATTCAATGTAGCACTTACTACAGTCTCCTCAGGTATACATTTATCTAAAGCACATTTCTTTATTGAACTGTGTTCATTTGCATGGACGAAGTATTGCCAAAAAACGCAGCAGTAAACTGTCCTATTTTTTCAGGCTTTCGGGTCCTTCATGCAGGATGATACAGGGGCAAATGCTCGTCCACCAACTCTCCCAAAGCCCAGCGTGCGTGCTCGACGCCAGTTCCAGCATCCTCCACCACCGTCAGAGCTCAGTGAGTCCTACTACTGGCAGTGGTCGTACTGTTATAGAGGCACCAGCAAGTAGTCCTCCTTTGCTTGATTCAGTTACGATCGGGCTAGAACTTTTAGCATACATGGAACCCAGTCATATAGAATTAGGCATCGGGTTCGATAATTTACTGCAGAATAAAGGCAAACCTGGGATCCGCTTTTAGCGCTACTAGCACAAGCAAGCGGAATTGGTCAGCTTCCAAAGCAATGTCAAGTGCCTGGATGTGGGCGCTGACTGGACTTTGTTTGCCGAGTCCATAATGATTGAGGAGGAGGAGGAGGAGGAGGAGGAGGAGGAGGAGGAGGACGACGACGACGACGAGGACGACGAGGACGACGAGGAGGAGGAGGAGGGGGAGGGGAAGGGGAGGAGGAGACTTGTATCGTGCTGGTTATTCACATACTTAACAAACGTACCATCTCACATTTCTTGAACTCAAATTTTTCTGTAAGCCTCTGAGACCTGATATAATCACTGCTATTTGACAGATTAAAAAAACATTGTACAGTGGACTCCACTTAGCATGACATCGGATAGCACGACACTCCGGATAACTCGACCATTTTATTCAGTCCCAGCCAACATTCTTCTTTGTCTCATTAGAAAAAAACCCGGTTACGACGACGTCACTTGCCACCTCGACACCGCTTAACTCGACCAAAAAGTGACTGCATACACACATGTTTCCTGACCATTCAGTTACACACAACGCCATCCTGATCAAACCGTTTCATTGTGAGGCTTTCTCTTGTGGCAAAGGAAGAGAGGAAAGAGGGAGGGGGTGGGAGAGAGAAGCAGTGATGATGGATGAGATCGAAACTTTAAAAGCGCCGCTTTTCTCTGCTTGACGCCGTCAGGACTGGGATTAAGTGTCACAAGACACTATCAACAACTGCTTCAGGAAAGCACGCTTTACAGTAGCTGCTACTGAAGCCACAGAGCTACCCCACTCAGCAGAAGATCACAGCAGCACAGAGATTCAGCCTTTGCTGACTTGCCTCTGTGAACACCTGGGCCTCTATTTCTCCGCACATGATCTTGTGGCAGATGATGACAACGCCGCTATCTCCACTCGTGCAGTGGACGCTGCTGTAGTTGGCGATGCACTTGGCGAGCCCGAGTCATCTCATTCTGACGAAGAGGACAACTGATCACCAGCACATCTCGTCACATCAGATGAAGCAAAGAAGTGCCTAGAGAGCCTGTCCCAGTACTTGCCTAGAGAGCCTGTCCCAGTACTTGCCTAGAGAGCCTGTCCCAGTACGTGCCTAGAGAGCCTGTCCCAGTACTTGCCTAGAGAGCCTGTCCCAGTACTTGCCTAGAGAGCCTGACACAGTACTTGCTGCAAGCTGGCTGCAAAGATGATGTTCTTGATTCGTTTTCAGCTTTCCAATCCTCATTCGAGAAATTTCAGATGGGAAGAAAAATGCTGGCCAAAATAACACACTTTTTTAAGCCTTCATGCCAGTATTTTCCCTACAATCATCTACTCCTTGTTAGTAGAAATTCCATTAGTTTTCTTATCGTTCTTTTGTTGTCTTACAAGTCCTGTGTCATTTCAATCAACGTCATAGTTTCCACGTGTCACGTTTCCATTGTATCATTTAAAAATTCATGCACTCAACTTGCTTCGCCTTATATCTCTTTCCAGTAGTCGTGATGGAAATAAAGTTACAAACAAGCAAAAAGAAAACAAAAACAAAAACACTGGGGGGGGATCAAACACACGCATTAAATGCCTTGCGCTCACCAGTTATGCACAGTGGTTGTGATGAGAAGGGAGGTAATCCCACATAGCACGTTGGAGGTCGAGAAAAGTTGCTGCTCTTGACCTCCGTTTAACACGACCTCTTTTCCGTCCCCCTGTGATGTCGTGTTAACCGGAGTGCACTGTACTTGCTTTTGTCGCACTTCCTTAATGCATTCGTCTAAGGCAAACAGCTTATTCTATTACGCTCAAGTTTCCTTTCAGTACAGTCATTGGATTAATATCTGAGTGACTTTATCTACTTTTTGTGCTGATAACTTATGATTCCCTGAATTGCTCAGCATTTTTTCACAACATTTTAATAAATGTTATGAATATTTTACAGCAGCACCTGGCAAGGAGAAGAGCCATACCTTTGCCGTCAAGAACACCACCATTGCTGTAAAACAGGGAGACATTCTCAGCGAGAAGGTGGACATCATTGTGAATAGCTCCAACAGCCATCTTGACTTAGGCAGAGGTGAGGAATTGTCATGCTGTAGTGAAGGCT
>JAWQFJ010002880.1:80000-82500 GCA_034096865.1 Theodoxus fluviatilis
TGATGGCTCCGCATCGTTGGCATACGATTGCATGAACAACATTGTTGGATGCGCAAGTGAAGCCCTCTTGTATATGGATGGTTTTCCTAGGTCCCCGAATCTGGTCCGTGCACAAGGTCACATCTCTCGTTTTGCAGCGGCGATCGGGGCAAGGTTTGGTACCCGTCCACTGGCTTGGTGCAGCTGGAAGCAGAGCGCTGTGGACTAAAGTATCCCTCAGGCTTCTGTCTCTCCGGTAGCAGGTGAGGGGAGGGCGTTGGAAGAGCTCCTTTGTTTCCTCCGAGCCTTGAAGGAGGCAGAAGTTGGAGAGAAGTATTCTGCGGACTGGGTGGTTATGGGGGTGGTAGGTCAGAACAAGCTTGACCCGTTCTGACTGGGCGGCCTGGGGCTGCCCGGTCCGGAGTTGTTGTCCATTCCTTTGTTGTGTCTTGGCTAGGGCGCGGTCGAGTAGGGACTGGGGGTAGCCTCTTCGTTTGAAGAATTCACAGAGTAGGTTGCATTGTTCTTCAAAGTCTTGGGGGTCTGTACAGAGACGTGGAGGCGGAGGAACTGAGAGAAGGGAATGGCATCTTTGCAAGGTTTGGGGTGGGAGGAGGTGTATAGTAAGTAAGGGTGGGAGTCAGATGGTTTGAAATGGACGGACGTGCTGAGGGTTTCGCCGGTGATAGAGATGTTGATGTCCAGGAATGGGAGAGAGTTTATTGAGATGTTGTGCGTGAACTTGATGTTGGGGTGGAAGTTCGACGCAAAAGATATGAATCTTGCTAAATCTTTTGGTGAAAGTGAAGTCACTCCCACGCAGTCGTCGATGTATCTTCTGTATAGTTCTGGTAAGGGTCCCGTGTACTGCTTGAAGATCTGTTCTTCCAGCCAACCCATGAAAAGGCAGGCATAATTTGGCCCCATCTTGGTACCCATGGCAACTCCACTGATCTGGTTGAAGTAGCTGTCGTTGAATGTGAAGGAGTTGAGTTTGAGGACCAACTCTGCTAGCCTCGTCAACGTTGCAGTGGAGGGAGATGTGGAGGGTCTACGGTCAAGGAAATGCTTGAGGGCCTGGAGTCCATCCGCGTGGGGGATGTTGGTGTATAATGAGGTGACATCCATTGTGAACAGCCTTCTCGAGCTATTGTCTGCAGGGAAACTGAAGTCTTTGAAAGTTTTGAGAGCATGGTTGGTGTCTTTCAAATATGAGGGTAGAGACTGGACAAGGGGAAGGAAGATAGTGTCCAAGTACGACGAGATGTGTTCCGTGGGGCAAGAGCAGGCGGAAACGATGGGTCTGCCAGGGTTGTTTGTCTTGTGAATTTTCGGTAGGAGGTAGAAACGGGGAGTGCGTGGTTCAGATACTCCGAGCACAGTGGCGGTAGGTGGGAGAGAAGAGGACTGTACAAGGTCATGGATGGTGCTCACGACGCGTTTTTGATGATCCTGAAGTGGGTTGTTTGGTATAGATTCATAATGCGAGTTGTTTGTTAGTTGGGTGCGAGCTTCGCGGAGGTACAGATCGCGTCGCCAGACGACGGTGTTTCCTCCCTTGTCCGCTGGTTTGATAACGATGTCTCGTCGTTTGGAGAGTGCACGGAGGGCCATGGCTTCTCGTGGCGATATGTTGGAGACTCGTAGGGGTTTGGGTTGTAGCTGGGAGATCTGAGACCGGCAGTGATTGATGTAGAAATCCAGGCTGGAATGAGTACCTGGGCGTGGGGTCCACGTGGATGAGCGTTTCTCAAAACGTTGAAAAGGGTCGTCACTCCGCTGTGGAGTGTCGGATCCAAAGTGTGCTCGGAGTCGAAGGGCTCGGAAAAAACGTTCCAAGTCCTGTTTCTGTTGGAATGTATCTAGACTGCGACGGAGAGGGACAAACGACAAGCCTTTTGAAAGCAGACTCCTTTCTGAGTCGGAGAGAGGAAGATCTGAGGGTATTGTTTGGACCATGGTGGGTTCTTGTGCCCCAGAGGTGTCCCGTCTGCATGGGGGTTGTTTGGGAAGGAGCTGTGACAGCTTCTTGGATTTCAGTGTTTTGAGATCTCTATGGAGGTGGGAGTTGAAGTTTTTCACGGTGTTAATGACGAACTTGAAGGTACTGTGGTCGCAAGACTGTGCGAGCAGTGATTTGGTAGTCCGTTTCAGAAACTGGAGTGATTTCACGTTGCGTTGGATGGTTTGGAGGGTGAGTTGCATAACTTGCATAGAGAAATTGTGTTTCAGCCTGGTGAGTTTCTGCTCACTTTTGTAGTTCAAAGGTTGTTGGATAGATAGGTTGGTTCGAAAACCGGTTGGCACAATGTTCTGACGTCTGCACTGTTGCAGGAAATTGTAGTGACTGTGCTGTTTACACAATTTGAGAACAGTGTTGCTATACCGCAAAGAGAGTGTGTGTATACTCGATGGGAGTTGGGAGAAACTCCTCTGAATGTGCGAGTAGTATTGGCCGTGTTGAACATATCGTGACATTATGAAACCGCATTCAAATTCAAACAGTGGCTCACACAAGAAA
>JAWQFJ010002880.1:87500-105272 GCA_034096865.1 Theodoxus fluviatilis
AGGTATTTCTACCCTTCCTGCCACAAGGATGACTCAGTTTCATTTCCATTCACAGATTGGAGGTATTTCCACCCTTCCTGCCATAATGATGACTCAGTTTCATTTTCATTCACAGATTGGTTAAAGGGAAAGCCAGAGAAGCAGGCAGACGAGGAGGGCAACACTGTCACCTTTTACTTATTCTCGGACGATGACAAAGAAAGTCAACGCGCCCTGGATATCATCAACGCGAAATTTTCCTCGGAGCTTTTGGAACGCACCATCACAGAGGACATCATCAAAACGCTGACACGCGAACAAGTAGGGACGACAAGGACACACTATTCTTTCTTGGGTGGACACTTGTGAAGCAGGAGGAAAATGCTGGAAATCCTTACTTAATATATGTAGAAGAATGGCTGTGACTTTCGCTTGACCTCCTGTTGCCCAGTTGATGATCACCGTGCAGCAGTGCTTAAAAATAATCGAAAACCGCACATGTTTACCCATGACAGTGAGGAAAATAATTTGATACGGTTTACACACAAATAATTGTACAACTAAAATATGTCTATCGTGTGAAGTCCCACACACGAGAAAATGTCACGCAATGATCTTGATTGCCTCTAACCTACAAGCATAACTCTTGTGCAGGGACCTGTCCTTACCATCTAAGTGGTGGGGGTGATGGTGCTTGATATGAAGGTGATTATGGCAGAGATGGTAGTAGCAACGGTGATGGTGGTAGTGGTGGTGGTGGTGGTGGTGGTAGAGGTGGTAGTGAAGGTGGTGGTGATGGTGATAGCAATAGTGGTGGTGCTGCAGCCACCGCTGCTCCTAGACCAGTCACTCAAACATGTCTCCACGGTCTGTTGAGCCCGTCGTCCTTTCTGTCCTGCAGTGCCAGGAGTTGGAAAGACTTCCACGGCAGCACCAGGTGGAGGTGCGCGTGGACCAGAGCAGGGGTGAGGTGTACATCAAGGGCAACTCCAAGGAAGTCATCGAGGCCATAAACAGCACACACACGCTGCTGCGGAGAGTTGATAGGGAGCACCAAGAGGCAGCTGCTGCCGAGATCGTCTCTTCCTACGTGGAGTGGGGCTTCCTGGCCGCGGCGGGCAACCTCCAGCCTTTGACAAGCTGACTGGCGCCAACATCGAGAGAGAGTTCAAGAGTCAGAGCACTTCGTTCGCCTTTCCCGATGCGAGTGGAGTGCAGAAAGTCCTGGAGTTTGGCAACATGGAAATGTACACCGCTGTCACCATGGGTGACAAAGTCCAGGTCATCAGAAGAGATCTGCTCCAAAAAGGTGAGGTCTCGTATTGTTCGCATGCTTGATGCACGCACTCATTGCATGCTTTTGAATCCCGACCTTTATCTTAGCGCATTGAACACATAAACTCATTGGGCTATGTTTTTCCATGCTGCTATACCGTTGTCTAGGAAAATGGTGACTGTGAAATTAGAAATGTAAACAAAATTAACCAGAATTGATAACTTTTAAATTTCAGTCAATAGAACAGAAGAAGAGGGCTGGGGTGGGGGTGGAGATGTCATAATCTGTAGGTTTACAATCGTTACATATGGCATGTGTCCAACAAATTTACTTTTTTGAGGGGGAGATGGGGTTGGGGGTTTGGGGGGTTGGGGGGATATTTGCTGGACAATGACGTTCATACATCAGTTGATAAATTTTTTTTTAAAACAGCATAATTGGAATCAAGTATAAGAAAGAACCAATAAACTCACCACTCTTAAATCATAATCTAGTCTGCATACACTTTCCGATGTGGCGGTATGTTGCATAAACAAATGTAACAGTAAAGAAGATTTGAAAAATTCCTACACTCGGAAAATTCCGTATCCATGTGCAGCTTATGTGAGCAGAAATAGCAGGAAATTTGTGGTTTATTGCTTTTGATAATCTGTGTAAAAATACATCTATTGGATTGCAGTATATGGAACTACAAAACGATGATTTCATTTAAAACGTGCCACAAATTTACAAACGAAAACTTGCCGCCACCCTGCAAAAGGCAACGTAGGTTCTAATACTTTGTATTTCTATCAGTGAAAGTCTGTAATTTCCCAGGATATCCAGTTTATTTAAGGTCATAACACTCTCAGATGTAGCTCAAACATTTATAACAGCAAGGACTGGATGGATTTGTCTTAGCATCAAGAATGTTGAGTCTTGGAGTACAACCTCGTGTATACATGGAGTTCTGGCACCAAGGCATCGCAATGGACGTGCTCATGTTTGCCACAGGAAGTGCACTGACGCTGCCTCAGCACTGGTCCCCTATGGCAGACCACGAGGAGGTAAAGTCGGTCGCCCTGTCCAACTCGGACCCGGAGTACAAGCAGACAGAGACCCTCTTCAGGCAAACTCTGGGTGGAATCTCAGTAACCATCGTCAAGGTTTGACTTTTCCTCCGGTTGTCATCTACTTCTTTCAAACTGTTGACAAATCTTAGGAAAGGAGCTTCACATAGAGCAGACATTTACAGCAGTCCGATTCTGTAGGGAACAGTAAGTATCTTGGAGGAAGGAGAAGAAACAAAGCCAGTGTGGTCCTGCAGACAGTACTTAGTGAGCAACGAAAATGTTAAGATGCTTATGTATGGAGTCGCTGTACTGTTGAGACTAGTTTACTTTATAGTTCAACTGTCATTCTTATCCCTAATTATTTTCTCACCCTTGGATTAAAGGCTACTTTTACGGCACTACTGTAAAATACACTGTTACAAACAGGGCAGAAAGAAGTGGAGGCATCTCTGCTATTTGGAGAATACGAAAAGTTATCTCACTTTTTTCCTATCATGTTTTGAGAGAGTGGTTGTAGCTATTTTCGGATGCAAGAGAAACTGACGGATTACTGTACAGCGAGGCTCTAAACTCTCAAACGAATATAATATACTAGTCAACATATGCCAAGTTTTAGAACAAAGAGGATTTTTTGGGGGGTTGGGGTGGAATGGGAAAGGGTTGGAAATATGGAAACAGACAATGGAAATTAAATGTACTTTGCCCAAGGCGCGGATTTAAGAATGGGTATGACATTGATGGATGACGTATGAGAGATGGGACCAGGACAGCTTCCAAAGGTATGAAAGGTAAGTCGTTCAAGACGCCTAGTGCTCGATCGCGCTCGACTCTTGGACGACTTGTATAGCCCGCCGCGGAGAGACTGTGCGTGTACGTCCAAATTGGCTGCGTTCGGGGAACGAAAGGGAGTCGCCATCACAAATATTCGCTGTGGCACACATTTCCACCTGTGAGTTTTACCCAGTCTATGCGAGAAGTTACAATAAGTTAGGCTGATGCTTTTTTATGATAAAGAACTATTGCTCTGAAATAATTACCTGGCAAGATTTGAGCAAAAATGTATACGAAAGACGTCTAAATTTGTTTAAGGGAGGTAACTCTACATCTTACATTAGCCCTTAGTTTGTTGTGTAACCCCCTTTGATGTGAGTGTCGAGAAATTATTTCTTACGCTGTCGTTTTGACGTAATTTTCTATGCGAGCGGTGCCGAGCCTTAATGCACAGCTGCAGCTTAACATATCTGTCAGCTTCCACAAATAACGACCAGTCTGCAGCTGCTGATTCACTCATTTGGTTGAGAAGCGCACTCCGCGATGATGATAAGGCATCGCGGAAGCCATCTTGGCTAGCGCTGGGTCATGTCAAGTCGTTCAAGAGTGCAAATTGGGCTCGCCTAGCGCTGGGTCATGTCAAGTCGTTCAAGAGCGCAAATTGGGCTCGCCTAGCGCTGGGTCATGTCAAGTCGTTCAAGAGCGCAAATTGGGCTCGCCTAGCGCTGGGTCATGTCAAGTCGTTCAAGAGCGCAAATTGGGCTCGCCTAGCGCTCGGTCATGTCAAGTCGTTCAAGAGTGCACATTGGGCTCGCCTAGCGCACAGAAATGTGAATATAATTTACCTTTAGCTGTGTCATTTTTTCGCTGTTCATTAATCATCCTCATATTAAAATAATCACAAATTCTTCAAAACGGCGATACTGGAGTCGAAGACTTCGTAATTCATCGCCGATGCTCCAGAGACATTTCATTGCAGAAATTCTCACGATTTGCCCTGTGTCATAGATCGAGCGTGTGCAGAACCGCACCCTGTACAGCCAGTACGTGACAAAGAAGCAGGCCATGGAGAAGCAGAATACGGGTGGTAAACCTGTGGAGAGGCAGCTGTGGCACGGAACCGCAGGCAACGCCGTGGCCAGCATCAACAGATATGGCTTCAATCGCAGCTACTGCGGCAAGAACGGTACCTTGACATATTTTTCATCATCCTTCTTCTCGTTATTCTGAGCAATAGCATCATTATCATTGTCGCATTGACTTTAGTGCATCATTGGCATGAGTGAGAGGATCACACTTCTACAAGATGACCCTGGTGGCACGCTGTGTTGCTTAGGGTTCTCGTGGTCTAGCTGTCGAAGTAAGGCCCTGAAAGCTTCATGACCACGGATTGCAACTGATGAAGTAGTCGTCTGGCGGCAGCTGCCGCATGCAGTATTTCTTGCTACGACAACCACTGATGATGATGATGACGATGATGATGATGACGACGACGACGACGACAATGACAACAATTCCACCACCACCACCACCACCACCACCACCACCACCACCAACAACAACAACAACCACCATCCACCAAGCTTCACCACCAATCGCCACCTATCAACCGCCACCACCAACCAACCACCACCAACCAACCACCACCAACCAACCACCACCAACCAACTACCAACCGTCCACCAACCATCCACCACCAACCAACCACCACCAATCAAGCACCAACAAGCAGCCGGCAACCAACCAAGCAGCCAGCAACCAACCAACCAACCATCAACCAACCAACCAACCAACCTTCAAACAACAACCAACCACCAATCAACCAACCACCCATCAACCAACCACCAACCAACCACCCATCAACCAACCACCAACCAACCACATAATAAACCACCCACCACCCACCCATCAACAACCCACCACGACCCACCACCCACCCACCTCCGAATCACCACCCACCCGCCACCCAACAACAATCACCACCATCCAACCATCCACCAACCAACCAACCAACCACCACCAACCACCCAACCAACCATCAACGAACCAACCAACCACCAACGAACCAACCAATCACCACCCACCCACCCACCAACCAACCAACCACCAACCACCAACCAATCACCACCCACCCACCCACCCACTAGCCACCACCAACCAACCACCACCCAACCAACCACCACCCAACCAACCACCACCAACCAACCAACCACCACCCAACCAAGCACCACCACCACCAACAAACCACCACCAACTAACCACCAACCAACCAACCACCAGCAAACAACCAATAGCAATCAACCACCAGCAATCAACCATCACCAACGAACCACCAACCAACCAACCACCACCACCACCAACGTAATGATGATGCATTGCATGCTGCCTATCAATCTTTTACGACTATTTGCAGTCGTTGACTATCCATGTCACCGGTGTTTAATGAAGTAAATGCATTCCAAGCCTTCATTCCACTAAATTATTCAATTTTACCAATTGCGCAGCAAATTTCAATGTGTCTGTTCATTTTCCTGATCTAGAGAGGGGGGAGGGAGGGAGGGAGGGAGGGAGGGAGGGAGGGAGGGAGGGAGGGAGGGAGGAGGAGAAGAAGGTAGAGAGAGGAGAAGAAGGTAGAGGGAGGAGGAGGAGGAGGAGGAGGAGGAGGAGGAGGAGGAGGAGGAGGAGGAGTGAGGAGGAGAAGGAGGAGGAGGAGGAGGAGGAGGAGGAGGAGGAGGAGATGGATGGATGATGTGGAGGAGGAGGAGGATGGATGATGATGATGGATGATGATGAGGAGGAGGAGGAGGAGGAGGAGGAGAGAGGAGAGGAGGAGGAGGAGGATGAGGAGGAGGAGGAGGAGGAGGAGGAGGAGGAGGAGGAGGAGGATGAGGAGGAGGAGGAGGAGGAGGATGATGATGTGAAGAGGAGACGGAGGAGGAGGAGGAGGAGGAGGAGGAGGAGGAGGAGGAGGAGGAGGAGGAGGCGGCGGAGGAGGAGGAGGAAGAGGAGGAGGAGGAGGAGGAGGAGGAGGAGGAGGAGGAGGAGGATGGAGGATGGAGGAGGAGGAGGAGGAAAAAGGAGGAGGAAAAAGGAGGAGGAGGGAGGAGGAGGAAAAAGGAGGAGGAAAAAGGAGGAGGTAGGAGGAGGAAAATAAGAAATGAGGTAGGGGAGGAAGAGGAGGAGGAAGGAGGAGAAGGTAGGAGGAGGAGGTAGAAGGAGGAGGAGGAGGGAGGAGGAGGAGACAATGACGACGACGGAAAAAAGAGCGTCTTACGAACACGCTTTGACAGTTGTTGTACCAACCAAAGACACTATCTAACGGGACTCCCATTTTCTTCAGTTTTGACGCGATTTGTCATTTGGCCTCTCGTTACGTTTTGACGTTCGTGGGAACATCACTTCCGGTAGAATGAAAGCTACAGTGGACTGGTAATAATCGTGTTTTCACATAGTAGTGTCTTTCATGTGTATCTGCATTTAATTAATTCGAAGATTGAAAGAAAGTAGTGTATTACTTTCGTAATCAAAGACACTTTGAGCGTAATGAAGCAAGAATTCATAGTCGATCAATTTGTTTACATTTGCCAGACCAGTGCGGGAATGTGCGCGTGATTTTTCAGTATTGCCGTTAGTTTTATTGCAAAAGTTTAGGTGCTGTACTTGTCATCAAGAAGTATTCTTCAGACGGAAAAACTAATATTATAAGTTAGGAAGCTTTGATCGGAGAGCGAACAGCGCAGCTATTGTAAAATAGTGGCTCACCGGAAGCGATGTTCCCGCGAATCACTACCTCTCGCAATTCGGCGAAGCTGGCGGTCCCGTTAGATAGTGTCTTTGCATCAACCTAGACACATGTCGAAAAGACATCGCAGTTTTCAACCAATTAAAGCGCGTGTTTTCTCCCACCAGTGAATGTAAACCTAAATGTTTTTAGGGAGAAGCTTACTTTTATTTACAACCATCATTTGCATTTATTCCAGCTGTCGCCTTTGGTGATGGGGTTTACTTTGCGGTGAATGCCAGCTATTCAGCCTCAACGACCTACTCCCCTCCAGACAGCAATGGCCTTCGCAGCATGTACCTTGCTCGGGTTCTCACGGGCGATTTCACCCTTGGTGCAGGGGGCATGAGGGCTCCACCGGCAAAGAATGGCCACATATTGTATGATTCAGTGGTCAACAACGCATCCAGTCCTGTAATGTTTGTCATTTTTAACGACACGCAGGCCTACCCCGAGTTTCTCATCACCTTTAGGTAGACATGCAATTTTCTAGCTCGCCTGTTGCAGTGTCGAACGAGTAGACCTGCCGGCTCTAAGCCAAGCTAAAGGAAGAGGAGGAACAAGGGTTAAAGGAGGAGAAGAAGAAGGAGGAGGAGGAGGAGGAGGAGGAGGAGGAGGAGGAGGAGGAGGAGGAGAGAGGAGGAGGAGGAGGAGGAGGAGGAGTTGGTTGGAGAAGCAGTTGGTTGGAGGAGCAGTTGGTTGGAGGAGCAGTTGGTTGAAGGAAGAGGACGAGAAACAGTTGGTTAGAGGGGGAGGGGGGGGGGTAGGAGGAGAAGAAGGAACGAGGAGGGGGAGGGAGAGAGGAGGGGAGAGGAGGAGGAGGAGTTGGTTGAAGGAAGAGGAGGAGGAACAGTTGGTTGGAGGAACAGTTGGTTGGAGGAGCAGTTGGTTGAAGGAAGAGGAGGAGGAACAGTTGGTTGGAGGAGAAGGAGGAAGAGGAGAAGGGAGGAAGGAGGGGGGGGGGGGAGGAGGAGGAGGGAGAAGGAGGAGGAGGGGGGAGGAGGGGGGAGGAGGAGGAGGAGGGGGAGAAGGATTAGAAGAAGAACGAGGAGTTAATGGAGATAGAAGACCAGATGAATGAAGCAAAACAGGATAATGAAGAGGAAACAAGAGTAGGAAGAGATGCAGCAGGAAACAGAGAAGGAGCAGAAGAAAGAGAAAGAGATGGAACAGGAATTAGAGAAGAATCAGTACATATGAGATATTACAGGAATAAGAGAAAGAACGAGGCAAAAAAAAGGAAAAGCGGAAAGGGATGGAGGGAAAGAAAGAAAAGGACAAGGAGGCGACAGAGGAGGAGAAGTAAGAAGAGGGGAAATAATAGAAAAATAAGGAGATGTAGAAAGAGGAGGAAGGGGGAGAAGGAGTAGAAAGAGAAGGCACAGGAAGAGGAGGAGAAGGAGTAGAAAAGAGGAGAAAGAGAAGCAGAAAAAGAACGAGAAGAAGTAGAAATATGTGTTGAAAGAGGAGACAAAATGAGAAAGAGAGGGACGGAGAGAAAGAAGAGGAAGTGGCGGAGGAGAGACAGAAGAAAAAAGAACGATGAGGTAACAGACGGGGGTGGGGGATGAGGGCTGGGGGAAGAACAAGAAAAGGAGGAGGAAAAGGAAAAGAAATGTAGTGCAAAAGAATGGGGAAGGAAAATAACTAGAGGACTTGGAGAGTCAAAAGGATCGAGATCATATGCATGCTTGCTCTGATGCTAAACAGTTGTTGGAATATGATGAACCTGAATGTGTTGAGATAAGCTGATTCTGTATACCTCCATTGCACTGTTTTGTTCATTCTCTTTAAATGTTATGTTGCTGCGAGACTATAGCCGGATGCATACAAGAGTGGCAGTTATGTGGTTTAAATCGCTTCAGTATGAGACAGTTTTTCATGTATTTGTTGAGTCATGTTTAACACTAATCGGTTGAAGTTTTACAACCAATAATCTTCTGTCTTTTGAGGCAGTAATTATAGCGTGCCAATTAGCATCCTACTATACAATGATTTCTACAATGCTTTACATATCAACTTAGTTGTATAAGATCATTGTTACGATGTCTACAGGCAACTATGTTTGAATTTTGTCCTCTTTGAATCGTGCTTGTAAAGGTTGAATACTTGGTAAAGTAAGTGATGGCATGGCGATTTCTCTACCTATTATTTAGGACTTGTAAATGTTGACTGCATTGAATTCAAGTCGTGTTTCTTTTGTTAACTAGCCCACCCAGAACTGTTGTGTACCTACAGCTTGAGACAAAGCCTCGGAAATGCAACTGCGTAGTGGTGTTTTAGGTACACTATTTTCCGGAAGTCGTCCAAAACTCCATTTCCTGCAACGCACGACTGCGTGTTCCGTTTTTTCTGTGACATGCTGCTGCAATACGGCAACAAGTTGTAATGTTGTGCGTTGCCGAGTAATGGAAGTGCCTAAAACGTTCTTCGATTTATACTATACATCACTGAATGTGGCTGGAAACACTTCCATTATCACTCAATGCAGTATTGTGTAAGCATGGGTGCGAAAGGCGTTGTCTGCATTTTCCTGGTAAACGAATGTGTAGTAAAGCTGATGTAACTGCCTACCAGCAAGATCGAAACTCTTCTCCAATTTGAACACACTTTTTCTCAAAGCATATCACAGATGTGTTGCAGTGTATAATAATATTAAAGAATGAAATCTTCTAGATATACTGTTGCTCATACTTACTTGCCATTTAGTTTAACTTCAAACACCGCACGCACTGAGTGGCTGGTTCACGTTTGTGCATATTTTCCTTTTCTGTTGACACTTTGTTCCACCTCCTCCACGTAATCAGTGATAATCTGTTGCTTTCCTTGTGTCTGCGAATTTCGCATCTGAATAAATTCTTCAAATTTCAGTCCGTCACCTTTTTTATCCCCTTAACTTTATGGTGTTTTTATATAACTATTTTCTTTAGAAAATGAATGTGAAGTTACTTGAGTGCCAGTACAGCTTTAATAAGAACATGAGGGCAGAAAATGGTGAAAGATCTCAAGATTTTCATACGCGTCCACGCACGACCACTGAATGAACACAGGTCCACGTAAGAACATCTAAATGAGCTGCAATTACGAAATATTGTTTCTTGTTCGAATTATTTATCACAGACGAAAGTTACGAGAACATTTTAGAGCACAACACAACTTCTGATTTTAAAATACGCATTGCAGCACATGTCAAAATTATTACAAATCCAAGAAGCGACGATAAAAACAAAACACAAACCGATCCGTCAAACATAAATAGTATACAATTTTAATTATTGTCTTGTCATTCTACTAAGGCTTTTTGTTGGTTACCTGTTTGGGGCATATTCTGATCTGGAGGATTGGCGGACCAATTTAAACGATGTTCATTTCACCCACGTGTCGATCACCTATCTCACCATTTGAAGGGGTGAGTGCAGAATGCTGCTGTTGCTGTTGCTGCTGAAGATGATGATGAAATGTTAAGATGTGGTTTTATATAGTGACTCTTCACTCATATCTGGGTTTTCCCGACCGCTTCACACTTTACCCCCTGATCACTGGGCCGCTTGCTCAATCCTTCACTGACACCTGACAACAAACACACTCACATACATTTATGACGCACACGGATACCAGCTCCAACTCCAACTTGCAGCTGGCTCCTGGCCGCATACACGGGTCAATCGCTCTACAATGTGCCACCACTGCCCTCTGAGGTACCCGGTTTTGCCCTTGGGGGGGGGGGGGGGAACCAATGTGAGTAAATCATCTCATTCAAGGATGCACCGCGCAGCTTCGAACGCCGCACCTACTTGCCGAAAGCGACTACATTTCAAGCGGGCTAAACACTCGGATACAGGGCCTCAAATGATGACGCCGATGATGATGATGATGATGATGATGATGATGATGATGATGATGACGACGACGATGACGACGACGACGATGATAAATGGAGTAGTACAGCCTATCAGTCTTTGTAGGCTATGTAAGACTATTACCTGCGAATTGCGAGCAATTCAAGGATATTCTAGTCCGCACGATAAACAAGCATGCTCCACTAGAAAGGGGGCCCGATTCTACAAGACAAGAGTGTCCATGGTACACAAGCGAAATGCACATCGCTAAAATCGAGAAGCGAATAGCAGAGAGGCGCTGGAGGAAATCAGAACTGACTGTGCATAGAGACATCTACGTTCAAAAGAAAAACCTACTCAAGAAGACCATTAGACATGCAAAAGCACAATATATAAAAGGTCAAATCGAACAAAAAGCGAGAAACCCTCGAGCCATGTCCAATCTGCTAACATCAGTTCTAGGTAATAAGGAAAATTTGAAACCTCTCCCCACCAAACCAACTGGACAAATCCTAGCCAACAAATTTCAAACATATTTCAGAGAAAAAATTGAAAAGATCAGAACAGCTATCCCCCCACAACGGTAGCGGAAGAAGCATCTACATCCCTGAACCAAGGGGGGTCCGGGGGCATGCCCCCCCGGAAATTTTTTGAAAAACGGTTAAAATCTGTGCAATCTGGTGCATTCTGGGCCTTGTTTTGAGGGGTAAGAGCAGCATTGTTTTTGGAGACACACACATTTTTTTTAAACCTCAAACCAAGGTACATCCTTTTTCTAGGGGGGGGGGGGGTTCCGCCACCCCTGGACCCCCCCCCCCCCTGCGTCCGGCCCTGCAACTAGAGGTGTGGGAGGGTGCAGAAAGGCAGGGGTGAAGGGAAGGATACAACTAGAGATGTGGGAGAGTGTAGAAAGGCAGAGGTGAAGGGAAGGATACAACTAGAGGTGTGGGAGGGTGCAGAAAGGCAGGGGTGAAGGGAAGGATACAACTAGAGGTGTGGGAGGGTGTAGAAAGGCAGGGGTGAAGGGAAGGATACAACTAGAGGTGTGGGAGGGTGCAGAAAGGCAGGGGTGAAGGGAAGGATACAACTAGAGGTGTGGGAGGGTGCAGAAAGGCAGGGGTGAAGGGAAGGATACAATTAGAGATGTGGGGGGGGTGGGGTGCTGAAAGGCAGGGGTGAAGGGAAGGATACAACTAGAGGTGTGGGAGGGTGCAGAAAGGCAGGGGTGAAGGGAAGGATACAATTAGAGATGTGGGGGGGGGGGGGATGCAGAAAGGCAGGGGTGATGGGAAGGATACAACTAGAGGTGTGGGAGGGTGTAGAAAGGCAGGGGTGAAGAGAAGGATACAACTAGAGGTGTGGGAGGGGGCAGAAAGGCAGGGGTGAAGAGAAGAATACAACTAGAGGTGTGGGAGGGTTCAGAAAGGCAGGGGTGAAGAGAAGGATACATCGGTGAAACAATGGGCGTGATGTTAGGGGAGATTAATCTTGCTGCTCAACACCTACGCCACTCTGTGGATGCACTCTGCTCTCAGCATTTGTTCATGGTCTCACTTTTCTGTCCTCCTTATTCGTTCTTTGTCTTCCTTATTTTTTCCTCTTCGTGTTTTCCTACTTCTGTACCATTTACATACATTTTATATATTATGAGCCATAAACTATTCGATCTTTCACAAGTGAATTTTCTTCATAATGCATTTTCTGGACACTTGATTCATCTGGATGTGTTGTGTTTGAACTTAGAATAAAAATTTTACAGCGATGATATATCATTTGTGCATTTGATACTAGTGGTATCCCTCTAAATGATTTGATTTTGAGCAGTTGTATGCAGCTGAAGAGCAGATTGGTCACCGATGTATTTCTTCAGTGGTTTGTTGCCTGTTCTCTATAGTGTGGTGTGTATACAAGCAGGATTGGCGCCAGTTGCACGGTTGCCTGTTTGATAAAAAATGTGGGTCAGGAGTAAATGCTAGATTACTCTGCCCTAAACAAATGGTCACACAGAGGCAACCCTTTAGCAGCAACGTCCACATAAGCACAGTTATGCTTCCAGGTATGGCACGCATAAAAATATTTTATTCGTAGAGTTATCTTGGCGCTCAACGTCCTGCCGATCAAAAGGTAATGCAACCCTTTGATATTGGAGTAAAACGTCTCCCAATGATTCAACAACGTACTGAGTGTGTGTGTGTGTGTGTGTGTGTGTGTGTGTGTGTGTGTGTGTGTGTGTGTGTGTGTGTGTGTGTGTGTTTGTGTGTGTATGTATGTGTATGTGCGTTTGTTTGTGTGTGTGTCTGTGTATATGTTTCTGTGTGCGTTTCTCTTTCTGAGTTTGTGTCTGTGTGTGTGTGTGTATGTCTGTGTGTGTGAGTGTGTGTGTGTGTGTGTGTGTGTGTCTGTGTGCGTGCGTGTGCGTCTGTGTGTGTGACTGTCTGTCTGTGTGTCTGCTTGTGCGTATGTCTGTATGTCTGTGCATGTGTGTATGTGTGTATGTCTGTGTGTCTGTGTATGTATTTCTGTGTCTGTCTGTCTGTCTGTCTTGTCTGTCTGTCTGGAGTGTCTCTCTCCCTCCCCCCCCCTCTCTCTCTCTCTCTCTCTCTCTCTCTCTCTCTCTCTCTCTCTCTTGCTCTTCCTCCCTCATATTATATTTTGCCAAACAAACTGCCTGCAGTGTGTGTGCGCGCGTGTGGGTTTGTGTAATGCCGATGAGGGATATCCCCCAAAGTAGTTCGGACAGTCAAGGGACGTAACCCAATTGTGTATTGCAACGGCGATGGCGAAGCCGTTGCCTAAGACTTTTTACTGTGTAACTTGTTTCAACCTACGTGCACGTTGTCGGCGCAACCAAGATTACTCTGTGCATGAGGAAGTTTGCACTGGCAGATAGCCAACACCAAACGAAAAGCCTCGAGGCCATCACAGTGTCTGGAAAGGGCGGCAATGATGAAGCGCACTTGCCAGACGACACCGATTCCCATCGATGGGTATCTAAAGCTTTATAGACGAGCGATTACGTGGACAGGTACAAGAGGAGAAAAAGCTGTGGGCACATCGAGTGCTCGCAGCCGGCGCCTCTCTATGAACATTCGATAGCTCCTGATAAGGTATCACTCTCTGGGGAGCGCAGCGTTGATCTGATTAGTAGTTCGTTTGAAATAAAATTACCCACACTACTCTCTCTCTCTCTCTCTCTCTCCTGTTTGTGTGTGTGTGTGTGTGTGTGTGTGTGTGTGTGTGTGTGTGTGTGTGTGTGTGTGTGTGAGAGAGAGAGAGAGAGAGAGAGAGAGAGAGAGAGAGAGAGAGAGAGAGAGAGAGAGAGAGAGAGAGAACGAAAGGTTTATTGTTCAGGCCACCGGCCTATTACAGATCAAAATTACTTAAAAGAAAAACAAAACGTCAGGGGTCGGGTGGGTGGGGTGGGATCAAGACGTCAACCACAAGTCTTGTTGCGCGAGCAGCGAGAGCGAAAAAGTTCATCACTGTCCCATTCAGCGTAACTGAATGTCACTGTCCATCACGTCAGTTACCTCCTGTTGGAGCGCCAGGCCTGCTGCCGACGACGGGGTGGATGGGTACCGGTCGCTCCTTCCTCTCGCCTAGCTGGTGGAGTAGCCGCACCGAGACGGCTGTGCTGTGTACCAGACGAGACACCTGCAGTCGAAGGGATCAGCGGGCTGCGACGAAGCCTCGAAGATTCCACGGTTGATACGTGGATCACTTGACACGGAGGTAGCGCACTCAACCGCCTTTGCCTCTGCCTTTTCCTCACGTTGCCACTTGTTTCGGAAGGGCTGCATCACCTTGTCCACGATTTGTTGTATTCTAGCGGAACGCTCTGACTCCTCTGGCGCTGCATTTTCGCTGACGAGACTGCTTTTTCGGTTCGAGGCTGATGTGTCGTCAGATGACCCACTTACAGTGCTTGCACACTTCACAGCATGCTTTTCATGTGCGTTGCTTGAGTTGGGCGAGTGTAGTGCAGTGGGCAAGGCGGACGATGAAACTGATGGAGTTTCTTGTGGAACGGACTCAGGACAAGCAATGGAGGGATACAAACTCGACGGAGCTTGCTTACTAGCAAGGTCGGTGTTTCAGTATTTGTTGCGTCTCTGCTGGTATCTGCGCAGCTGGGCGGGAGGCAGACTTTTTTCCCCCCAAACGCACGTATATAGGGAACTTTCGGCATCTTCGGACGTGACGTCAGCAAGTAATATATCCTCATGCAAGCCAGGCTATAAATATATTCTGGGAAACATGGCAAGATTCTGCCTTTCTCGTCTTGGGTAATAATGCTCATCATGGACTGACATTTCTCTCTCCTCTCAAAAGTTTGTTTCTTCAAAAAGCAAAATTACCAACTGCCCAAAGAAGTAAATATATTTTCTGCATCAATGAAAAAAGAAAGGAAAGGAAAACAACAAAAAGTACTGGAGAAATGATCATGAATTCTAGCATGGTATCTCTTCACCACTTTACAGGACAGTGACGGTGCAGCCACTTCTTTTGTATTTCAAGATCAGACATATGGTTTACAATGTTGCATTTTAAGTGGTTTAGCTCATACCTGCATTGAAACAGGAATGTTTTTGTAAGCTAAATGGATGACCACACCTTCATCAAAGGGAAGGATTTGTCACTACATGAATTCTTATGTTTGTATGTCTGTCTGTCTGTGTGTCTGTCTGTCTGTGTGTCTGTCTGTCTGTCTGTCTGTCTGTCTGTCTGTCTGTCTGTCTGTCTGTCTGTCTGTCTGTCTGTCTGTCTGTCTGTCTGTCTGTCTGTCTGTCTGTCTGTCTGTCTGTCTGTCTGTCTGTCTGTCTGTCTGTGTGTCTGAGTGTCTGTCTGTCTGTCTGTCTGTCTGTCTGTCTGTCTGTCTGTCTGTCTGTCTGTCTCTCTCGCTCTCTCTCTCTCTCTCTCTCTCTCTCTCTCTCTCTCTCTCTCTCTCTCTCTCTCTCTCTCTCTCTCTCAAATGTCTTTAAGAAAGGCAACTAATAATCTTCATTATTTTGAAGCTGTGCATTACTTTTTTTAATGCACGAATAATAAAAGGTCATTGAATAAGAAACAAATACTTGCTTCCATTCTATTGCTCAGAGAAGTGACAGTTGTCACAGGCAACTTCAGAATTGATGTGGAAGGATTGAGGCAAAAGGCCAGGGAAAGTGCTAATTAGTTTATAACTTCAGTCACGTTAATGAACCCGTTACCTCACCTGTAACGTCCAGCGACCTGGTGTTCATGTTGCCTCGACTTATTTTTCTTTCTTTTTTTCATGCTAGGACTGGTTCACTTTCACGATATCATACTCGCCATGTGGTCGACATCTCGCTAGATCTAGTAACGAAAACAAATCGATTCAGTGATCGCACGCACTGGTTTTCTCCAAAGAAATGAGGCTAGCGAAATGCAGGTCTCTTACACGATCTCACACTCAGTGTCAAAACTCTAGAAGCAATGCGATGCGAAGTTGAAGACAACGTTTTTCGGCTCAGCTGTTTTCTGCTCATTCCGTTCTGTAAACATTACGGCAAGCCGCATGGGAGATAACTCTGATACTGAATTTACGAGATTGACACTGGAATCTGCGGTCGATTTTTAAAATTTTAAATGAGCGATTTCAGCGAACTATTCATTTGACAAACAAATAGTATTGATAAATTGATACTGTTTTCTTGCAACAGTTTCTTTGCCTAGGCCTCAGTATTCCTAAACTTCATCGTTTTCCATTCGAATCAAACAAGAAAAATGGCGACCAGCGTTATCCAAAGAACCTCGCGATTGCTGACGTCACGTCCGAAGATGCCGAAAGTTCCCGAAGTCGGGTCCCTATATACGCGCGTTTGGGGAAAAAAATCAGCGGGCACGAGGTTTTCTTCTCCAGCAGTTTGTCGTTTGATTGGAAGAAGGAGGCTGGCCAGCTGGGGACGTGAATCTGAGAACCACGACAGTAGCGTTCCTTTCACTAAATACTTTGAATGAGGACATGGTATCGCTGTCCAGAAGAGTGAAAAGCATGAACTCCAATGCAGCTGGAAACCCAGTTACTGGCATGTTTTACCACCTTTTCGCTTCAACCGGCGAAAATGTAAGAGAGCGACGTGAACACGTCCTGTCACTAAGGCGAGCGCGCCGGAAGGAAGGAAGGAAGGAGAGAGAGAGAGAGAGAGAGAGAGAGAGAGAGGAGAGAGAGAGAGAGAGAGAGAGAGAGAGAGGAGAGGAGAGAGAGAGAGAGAGAGAGAGAGAGAGAGAGAGAGAAGAGAGAGAGAGAGAGAGAGAGAGAGAGAGAGAGAGAGAGAGAGAGAGAGAGAGAGAGAGAGAGAGAGAGAGAGAGAGAGAGAGAGACGGAGAGAGAGAGGAGAGAGAGAGGAGATAGAGAGGAGAGAGAGAGAGAGAGAGAGAGAGAGAGAGTGCGTGCGTGCGTGCGTGCGTGCGTGCGTGCGTGCATATGGGTGTGTGCAGACGTGTTTCCAAGAGAACCTACCTACTTCATATCTTCTCGTGGTAGTTGATATAAGGTAATGTGCTCACTCACTCCTAGTAGTCACAGTCGACACAAGCTGAGTTGCGTAGGCCTTGATTTAGCCAAGCAGTGTCGGACCCGATAATGGTATTTTGAGCACCTTCGTAGCAACTAGTCAGTCTGGAGATGTGACTACACAGTAAACTGCACGTTCTGTATGTGCATTTATCACAAATTGCTTATCATAGTATACATTATCATAGTCTCCATGTGGTCATTTCTTGGTGATCGGGTTAAGGGACCTATGCAGTGTGATGCAAAGAATACAAATTGGACGTAAATTGATTTGATCGCTCAATTGATTGATAGATTGATTCCCGTCCTGCCTGCCTGCCTGCCTGCCTGCCAGCCTGCCTGTCTGTCTGTCTGTCTGTCTGTCTGTCTGTCTGTCTGTCTGTCTGTCTGTCTGTCTGTCTGTCTGTCTGTCTGTCTGTCTGTCTGTCTGTCTGTCTGTCTGTCTGCCTGCCTGCCTGTCTGTCTGTCTGTCTGTCTGTCTGTCTGTCTGTCTGTCTGTCTGTCTGTCTGTGTGTCTGAGTGTCTGTCTATCTATC
>JAWQFJ010002880.1:105282-110282 GCA_034096865.1 Theodoxus fluviatilis
GGTCGTAAACTCGGAAGCACCTCCCTAAATACTCCATTGATGGAATGGCGAAATTGCAAAATGTGTGACGTCATCAATACCGTGACGTAATTTATTGTGTGTGTATGTCTCTCTGTTCCGACTTAACGGCTGATTTCTCAAAAACTACTGGACGGATTTCCTTGGCATTTTGCACACTTACTGGAAGTTAGGTCCGATTGAATGTATCAAATTTTCAGAATCGAGGCTTGAAAAGAAAGTGATTTATTTAGGTCGTAAACTCGAAACCCCCCCCCCCCTCAAAATCGATTGATGGAATGGCGAAATCTCCCTCCACGGCCACGCCCCTTTCTCGCTATAGCTCGCGTGATAACACATGCAGGCGGGAAAATGGCTTCCACATGAACGCAGACTGACTCATTGCGTTGTATTCCGGACAGCATTTGTGTCTCATTTTTGCCAGACAGTGAGAAGATTTCTCAGACTGTGATAGAGTGCACACGGTTAGTTGTTCATTTCGATTTGTCTCCGCCATATGCTTTGCGCTGTTTCCCGCTCTTTGAGTTTATTGTACTTGGGTGGCGTAGTGGATAGCACTTTCGGTAATTTTCACGCTACCAGCGGAGATTGTGTCAAATAAATCCAAACTGCTTATTAATTTCAAATTATTTTTAAATATGGAAATACGTTGAAAGCAAGTATTTAGTTCCCCTTTTTGTTTGCTGTTTTTTTCAGTTTTTCACCACTACAGCACTATGACATGCAAGATGACGATAGCGTCCATGCCGTTCTGCAAATAAATGATCTGACCCAGATTATTGGTGCGACGTGCTTGTATGATGTGCTCGGTGACACTCTCTGTACTCTCATCCCGTATATATGTTGAGAACAAAGGCAGAACACGTACTGTAAACACGGCAATAGTCTGGCATAGTTGTGCGGTGAAAGAGAGAAAACGAGTGTCGTGGAATCGAAATTCGTGACAGTGTAATTTTTGTTAATATTCACAAATTCACATTGATACAAGTGGCTCGAAATAAATCTTTCGCACACTGCGCAGTTCGCATAGCAGCCATAATAAAGTAAAGAGAAAAACCACCACCACACAGAGAGAGAAAAAAGGACATACAACTGAATGATGCAGCCGTCATAAGAAACGGTGACAGATATGAGATCTGGAATGGAAGACGGGGGTAATTGGGGAAAAAAAGGGGGGGGGGGGGGGGGGCTGTGAGGGAGGGCGAAATGCGTTTTTCCCGTTTTGTGTGAGTGAGTGTGTGTGTGTGTGTGTGTGTGTGTGTGTGTGTGTGTGTGTGTGTGTGTGTGCGCGCGCGTGCGTGCTGAGGGGGTCGGGGATGGCGATAAGTAGGGTGGGGAATTGGGTAGGGGAAGCAGATGCAAAAGCAGAAGACTTCCATCTGTTCAAGACGTGATGTCAAGCTTTGGATATACCCCTGTGATCCTGTACACAAAGCCATGTGTGACTTACTTAAAAAGTTACAGTGGCACTACAGACATCCTGTTATCCCTCCAGGTTTACTGAAGGTCCTACAGACTTTATCCCTCCAGGTTTTCTGGATGTCCTACAGACTTTATCTGTCTGTCTGTCTGTCTGTCTGTCTGTCTGTGTGTCTGTCTGTCCCGACTTAACGGCTTATTTCTCAAAAACTACTAGACGGATTTCACTGACATTTTGCACACGAACTGGAAGTTAGGTCCGATTGAATGTATCAAATTTTCAGAATCGAGGCTTGAAGAAAAAGTGGTTTTTTAAGGTCGTAAACTCGAAAGCACCTCCCTAACTAGTCGATTGATGGAATGGCGAAATTGCAAAATGTGTGACGTCATCAATACCGTAATGTAATTTATTGTGTATCTCTGCCTGTCAGGCCCGACTTAACGGCTGATATCTCAAAAACTGCTGGACGGATTTTATTGATATTTTGCACACTAACTGGAAGTTAGGTCCGATTGAATGTGTCAAAATTTCAGAATCGAGGTTTAAAAAGAAAGTGATTTATTTAGGTCGTAAACTCGAAAGCACCTCCCTAAATAGTCAATTGATGTAAGAGCCTCAGTTCAGTTCAGTTCAGTTCAGTCAAAGACCATACATTCCTAAGACCACGTACTCTGCTATTATTGCACTAAGCGAAGCGAGGTACGGATTTTTACACACGTTGCATTGTCTTCGTCATCACAGTTTTTAACAAATTCAGCATTTTTAACAACAGTATTTTCTCTTGAGGTTCAACAGTGAAAGGAATCTTGTGCATCACAAATTAAGAAGTTCGATTTTTCTGTTCTTCTCGCGTTTATCATTGTATGATGCTCGAGCGTCTGCTGCTCAGTGCGCAGATAATAATTATGCGTCCGGTGTTTATTTCTTTATTAAGACTAGCTTGTTAGGGACGTGCTTTTCCATGGAGAAATTGTGTTTAGATCTTTTACGAGAGATATTGTTTACTGACACCTTGACCCTTTTCCCAGCTTTAGTGTGCTGATTTTCATTGTAGCGTTTACCGTCGCTTCTCCACGCACTCGGCTAATTAGTGTTCATGTTTACAAATTACGAAACAAACGGTTTCTCACATACATGTCGCTTTCAAGAAATACTATAAAAACCCTTGCACGCACTTGCATTCTGCTATTCATACACTAAACTTTATTCCTCACGCACATGGCATAATCTATACAGCACATCTCGCACAAGCGCTCTGGGGGAGACACGCGAAAACGGGGAGATCACTCTGTCTAAAATCTCGCTAAAATCAGCCGAGTGTGCGGTCTTAGTAATGTATGGGCTTTGGCTCAGTCTCTTAACCCTGAGATGGGTTGTTGAGGCACCACTGATGACTTTCGGACAATCTTCCTCCATCGATCTCTATCCTCTGTGGCTCGCTGTGAGTCAGCAAAGGTCAAGCCTGCCCACTCTTTGATGTTGTCTTCTCACCTGTTTCTCTGCCTGCCTCTCCTTCTCCCACCTGGTACGCGTACGGTACCTTGCAGGATGGTCTTGGCCAGCTCACTGCCTCTTGACACGTGACCGTACCACTTCAGCTTTCTGCTTTTCACGATTGAGAGCAGGTCTTCGTGCTGTCCAATTGCTCTCCTGATCCTGTTGCTGACTTCCTCATTCGTGACATGGTCTTTATATGAGATATTCAAATTCTTGCGGTGGTTTACGGAAAAGAACGTTATAAATGCTTTACAAACACTCAGCCATATCAGTTTTCAATGGCACATTTGGTAGAGATTTGAACTCTTGGTCATGCGTGACCAGGTTCGATTCTGCGCTGAAACATTTTTTTCTCTCTCTTTTTTCGAGAGGTTGTGGGTTCGAACCCGACCTGGTTTTTGTGTTTGTTTGTGTGTGTGTTTTTTCCCCCTCTTTTCTCGAGAGGTTGCGGGTTCCAACCCGATTTTTTTTAAATGCCAAAACCTGGAGGTTCAGCGCCAGCGGTTTTTATCTGTGCGTGTGTCTGTCTGTCTGTCTGTCTGACCCGACTTAACGGCTAATATCTCAAGAACTACTGGACGGATTTCTTTGACATTTTGAGCACTTACTGGAAGTTAGGTCCGATTGAATGTATCAAATTTTCAGAATCAAGGTTTGAAGAAAAAGTGGTTTTGTAAGGTCGTAAACTCGGAAGCACCTCCCTAAATACTCCATTGATGGAATGGCGAAATTGCAAAATGTGTGACGTCATCAATACCGTGACGTAATTTATTGTGTGTGTATGTCTCTCTGTTCCGACTTAACGGCTGATTTCTCAAAAACTACAGGACGGATTTCCTTGGCATTTTGCACACTTACTGGAAGTTAGGTCCGATTGAATGTATCAAATTTTCAGAATCAAGGTTTGAAAAGAAAGTGATTTATTTAGGTCGTAAACTCGAAAACCCCCTCTCAAAATCGATTGATGGAATGGCGAAATCTCCCTCCACTGCCACGCCCCTTTCTCGCTGTATCTCGCGTGGAAACACATGCAGGCGGCACAATGGCTTCCACGCGAACGCAGACTGACTCATTGCGTTGTATTCCGGACAGCATTTGTGTCTCATTTTTGCCAGACAGTGAGAAGATTTCTCAGACTGTGATAGAGTGCACACGGTTAGTTGTTCATTTCGATTTGTCTCCGCCATATGCTTTGCGCTGTTTCCCGCTCTTTGAGTTTATTGTACTTGGGTGGCGTAGTGGATAGCACTTTCGGTAATTTTCACGCTACCAGCGGAGATTGTGTCAAATAAATCCAAACTGCTTATTAATTTCAAATTATTTTTAAATATGGAAATACGTTGAAAGCAAGTATTTAGTTCCCCTTTTTGTTTGCTGTTTTTTCAGTTTTTCACCACTACAGCACTATGACATGCAAGATGACGATAGCGTCCATGCCGTTCTGCAAATAAATGATCTGACCCAGATTATTGGTGCGACGTGCTTGTATGATGTGCTCGGTGACACTCTCTGTACTCTCATCCCGTATATATGTTGAGAACAAAGGCAGAACACGTACTGTAAACACGGCAATAGTCTGGCATAGTTGTGCGGTGAAAGAGAGAAAACGAGTGTCGTGGAATCGAAATTCGTGACAGTGTAATTTTTGTTAATATTCACAAATTCACATTGATACAAGTGGCTCGAAATAAATCTTTCGCACACTGCGCAGTTCGCATAGCAGCCATAATAAAGTAAAGAGAAAAAAACCACCACCACACAGAGAGAGAAAAAAAGGACATACAACTGAATGATGCAGCCGTCATAAGAAACGGTGACAGATATGAGATCTGGAATGGAAGACGGGGGTAATTGGGGGGAAAAAAGAGGGGGGGGGGGGGGTGTGAGGGAGGGCGAAATGCGTTTTTCCCGTTTTGTGTGAGTGAGTGTGTGTGTGTGTGTGTGTGTGTGTGTGTGTGTGTGTGTGTGTGTGTGTGTGTGTGTGTGTGTGCGCGCGGGCGTGCTGAGGGGGTCGGGCGTGGCGACGGGTAGGGTGGGGAATCGGGTAGGGGAAGCAGATGCAAAA
>JAWQFJ010002880.1:115282-145282 GCA_034096865.1 Theodoxus fluviatilis
CGGAGGCTGGCATGGGACTGTATGGCTTCAGTAGGAATTGGAGAGGGTGTTTACCATGAAGGAAAGATAGTGCTGAGTGGACAACTGACCACATGGTGATAGACTTGAAAATAGGAGCGGCCCATGCACAGAAAGCAAAATCAGCAAAACTTTGTCACCCTGTTACACATAAAATTGTGAAACTTGTAAGAGTAAAATCATCTCACGGTTATCACATGATGCAGGGAAGAATTAGAGAGAGAGTGAGAGAGAGGGAGGGGTAGGGGTGTTAAAAAGGGGTAGGAGGAAGTGGGGGGCGGAAGCGAAGCGGTGGTGTATGTGTGTGTGTGCGCGTGTGCGTGATTGTGTGTGAAAGAAGAAAAAGAAGTAGAGATTTGAAAGAGGGATGACTAATGGTTGAACAACTCACACGAAAATAAGCTTAGTAGGCCTACATAAATACGCTTGAGAGACAGGATACAACCTTTCATTACAGAAAGCAAGAATGCGGAAACAAGGATAGTATTGTTACATCTACTATTGTACATTCTTTGGAACAAAAAAGAAAATAAATAGATAGGTAGATCAACGGTAAAAACTCGATGAGTGTCTATTTGGATAAAACAGACTAAGTTAAAAGTAGATGCAGCAAATTTAAATTTCGTTCAAACCAAAAGGATTTTTGGTACCCAGTTTGTGGATCACATAGGATTCCATCTCTTTCCTCGCATTTGCGTCATGTCAGGCTTTACTTGCTATGCATTCCCGTACCACTAAAGCTGCTAGATTCAATCTTGACACACATAATCTAAGTGCCATAAGGAAGATAATAATTAAGCTGTCTTTGTGATAGCGACCGCAGGTGCCGGATTTTTTTGCATTGGTTTTTGTTTAGGATTGGCGTCAGGCCATTCACGCCGTTTTTTGCTTGAGAGGAGTTCGGCCTCAGCATGGTACGTGTGGTAGGTGGGGAGGGGGTGGGCAGGTGGGTGGGGAGGGGGTGGAGAGGGAGTGGAGAGGGGGTGGCAGGCTAGGTGAGAGGAGTTCGGCCTCAGCGTGGTACGTGTGGTATAGGTGGGGAGGGGGGGGGGGGTGTCTAGGCGAGAGGAGTTCGGCCTCAGCATGGTAACATACGGTAGGGGGGGAGGGGGGGGGGGGGGGTCTAGGTCAGAGAAGTTCGGCCTCAGTATGGTAACGTATGGTAGGTGGGTAGGGGGGTGGGAAGGGGGGTGAGGAGAGGGGTGGGGGGCTAGGTGAGAGGAGTGCTAATTGGTTTCTTACAATACTGATAACCCCTATCCATCGCCACCAAAAGAACACTCCCACTGATACGACTTTTATCCTGGGGAGTAGGAGGAGGAGTGGGAGGATCAGAAGGAGCAGGAGGAGGAAGATCGCGCGCGCGCATGTATGTGTGTGTGTGTGTGTGTGTGTCCGTGCGATCGAACCTTAGTGTTGTTGTTGTTGATCCCCGACAGTGGACCTCCGTCGCTGCTGACAGAGATGCCTGGCGCCACACCATCAATAAAGCCACAGCAGTGTTGGAGAGCTCCCGCAGGAACACACTAAAGAAGAAGCGCCAGAGGAGAAAAAACCGAGAGGGCGTCATGCTAGACTCTGGCCAGATCTTCCCCTGCGGCCGCTGTGGTCGGGCTTGCCGGTGTCACGAAATGAGTTTTCTGCTGCGATGAGATTTCTGACGGGCTCAGTGCGCATGCGCAGATTTCTGACGGGCTCACTGCGCATGCGCAAACATGCGACACAGTTTCCGCCGCGATGAGATTTCTTCATTCTTCCAACGATTTCTTTTTGTCATGGACCCTCAACGCATGGCAAAGTTTTCAGAAAGAATGACTAGACTCAAGGACTTTCTGAAGACCAAAAAGCATGCACCGGAATCATCAAAAAGTCAACAAAGGAAGATTTTGAATCAGTCCACTGAGTCCGTCAGAAATTTCATCGCAGCATGCACACTGAGTTCGTCAGAAATCTCATCGCAGCAGAAAACTCATTTCGTCACACCGGTCCCGCATCGGCCTCTACAGTCACCAACGTGTCTGCGGTGGATGTGAACAGCAGCAGCGTCTCATCTTCGTTCGCGAAGCAACGCCATAGTGTTGTTGGGTACCTGGGCTAAACACTCCCAGGATCACCCAAGTGGGTGAGATGATTGCGAGTGTGACTGTTTTTGAACACCCCGCCACACTCCGTCTTCAGGGGATTTGATCTCTGTCTCCAGAGAATGCCAGTTGTTATGTTAGGAGCTTACCACGGCTGAAGATAATCTCCACATAACAGTACAACATAACAATATTTTGCTGTAGCCTTGGGTTTTTGCTGGAGTCAACAAATAACAACAGCCTTTGCCCAAGGCAAGAACCTTAGTTAAGGGGAAATAACCTCGTAACAAACTGGATGGCAGAGTTACGTACCCGAAAGCTCTTTTACAGAAGGAGCACACACAAAAATAATCATTTTAACCAATGAGAGTGAACTCTGCATTTACTGCTCGAGCACTTGCCAGCCGCATGTGTTTGATAATCGAACGTGACCATGCTGGCAACTCGTAGATTTCTGCAGAATTCAAGCCGGTTCACCTGCTACTGCAGGCGGTAGGTACACAGAAGTTTCGGGTAGGGCATTTGAGTGCCGATCACCGGCATTTGCAGCTGTATATCGATCATTAGCTACGCCTTGCTTCATGCATTGACTTCGATGTGGAGAATGTCCGAGTTCACCTTGCCCTTGTCGGTTTGTGTCGTCTGATATGTGACGTTGCGTCGACGGTGCCCGATTACTGTACTGACTCCAATGTTGTACGATTTACCCGATTTCACCTAAGTCATAGACGTTCGAAATTGATGTCGTGCATGCGACGAGAGGTCCATGTGATCGAGCAGTTCCCGCGTCACGTAACTAAGTCGAATGATCAGAAAAGTATCTTCTCCCAAGAACGCTTGTATATATAATTAGATCGTGTGATGTAACGCACTTCTGTGCTGTTCGACGAGAACTTCTATAACATCATTTATGTGATAGTGCAAGCATCATAGCTATTCTCGTGCTTTATTTTCTAGTTGAAGTGCAAGTCGAGCTATCTGAACCAGGAGGTGTGGTCCTACAGCCGGGTTTTTAATCGTAAAAACGCTCATGTGGTGTCATGCAGGCACTTGAACATTGAAAGATATTTTGGTCTTTAAATGGGGAGTAAAGTATTATCATTGTTACAATTGCTTAACCTGAGTTTCCAGTATCTATGGTTACAGCATGATGAAGAGATAGAGAACTGCAAAGCTGACGCCAAGTTCATCCAGGCAAAGGGACAGCAGATTTATCTTCAGCTTTCAAGGAGTCGATGTCAAGGGATTTATAGTTGTACTTTATGTGTGAATCTTATTGCAGACTGGCAGAGAGACGCCTAGTGCTAAAGCAATGTGGAGCTCTACACACAGGGCAGGAGAGGCTGAGAAGCGCCGAGGCCAGCACACTCTCACCACCTGCTGTAGAGGGTGAGGAGAAACAGTATTCTCCTCGGATACAGAAGATTGTGGAGGACATCAGTAGTCTCACATTGATAGAGGTAGCTGACCTGAATGAGTTACTCAAAGTAAGTGCACTATTCATATTCATGTTGTTTGAAAATAGCAAGTGGAGTCTAATAAAATAAGTTGTAAGTAAATCTGAATGCCCGTTTTTGTCATACTGAGTTTGCTGAAATGTTTTCATTCTCATGGTAACAATGGATTTAGTTCAGTTCAGTTCAGTCTCTTAACCCTGAGATGGGTTGTTGAGGCACCGCTGATGACTTTCGGACCATCTTCCTCCATCGATCTCTCTCCTCTGTGGCTCGCTGTGAGTCAGCAAAGGTCAAGCCTGTCCACTCTTTGATGTTGTCTTCCCACCTCTTTCTCTGCCTGCCTCTCCTTCTCCCACCTGGTACGGTACCTTGCAGGATGGTCTTGGCCAGCCCACTGCCTCTTGACACGTGACTTCAGCTTTCTGCTTTTCACGATTGAGAGCAGGTCTTTGTACTGTCCAAATGCTCTCCTGATCCTGTTGCTGACTTCCTCATTCGTAACATGGTCTTTATATGAGATGTTCAGAATCTTGCGGTAGCATCTCATTTCCAGACACTCGCATCTGATCTGAACAATGGATTATGTTCTTTATATGTTCACAACTTATTGAAACAATATGAAGTTTTTAAAACTTGCAAATGTTTTGATCTCGTTCATAATCATTGTATTTCAGATTGAAACTTTTGTCACCTACTGCATGAAACATTTCCAAGAAATTTTGTTCTCAGTAGAGATTAGGCACAGGCTAGTTACAGATTTTTCACCAGTGTCCTAGAATACTATTTTGTGTTGGACCTCTTTGGCATGAAGTTGTGTGTCCTCATGTCCATCCATGGACAACTTTTTCATTGACCTCGGAACAACAACAAAATCATCTTGGACAGTTTCTCATGGACCTCGCTCTGTCCACAGAAAACACTGAAGATTCAGGATGTGCCCTTTATGGCTGCTGGAGCTATGGCAGCCTCTGCAGCCCCTGCCAAGGTGATGTGACTGCTGTGTGGCAGAGACTGCTGTGTGGCAGAATGCTATGTTGCAGAGACTGTTTTGTGAGAGACTGCTGTGTGGCAGACTACTGTGTGGCAGACTGCTGTGTGGCAGTGACTGCTGTGTGGCAGTGACTGCTGTGTGGCAGTGACTGCTGTGTGGCAGACTACTGTGTGGCAGACTGCTGTGTGGCAGTGACTGCTGTGTGGCAGTGACTGCTGTGTGGCAGTGACTGCTGTGTAGCAAAGACTGCTGTGTGAGAGACTGCTATGTGGCAGACTGCTGTGTGAGAGACTGCTATGTTGCAGAGACTGTTTTTGTGAGAGGCTGCTGTGTGGCAGATACTGCTATGTGAGAGACTGCTGTGTGGCAGACTGTTGTGTGGCAGACTGCTGTGTGGCAGTGACTGCTGTGTGGCAGTGACTGCTGTGTGGCAGACACTGCTGTGTAGCAAAGACTGCTGTGTGAGAGACTGCTATGTGGCAGACTGCTGTGTGAGAGACTGCTATGTTGCAGAGACTGTTTTTGTGAGAGGCTGCTGTGTGGCAGATACTGCTATGTGAGAGACTGCTGTGTGGCAGACTGTTGTGTGGCAGACTGCTGTGTGGCAGTGACTGCTGTGTGGCAGTGACTGCTGTGTGGCAGAGAGTGCTATGTGAGAGACTGCTGTGTGGCAGACTGCTGTGTGGCAGAATGCTATGTTGCAGAGACTGTTTTGTGAGAGACTGCTGTGTGGCAGAGACTGCTATGTGAGAGACTGCTGTGTGGCAGACTGCTGTGTGGCAAAGACTGCTGTGTGAGAGACTGCTATGTGGCAGACTGCTATGTTGCAGAGACTGTTGTGTGAGAGGCTCCTGTGTGGCAGAGACTGCTATGTGAGAGACTGCTGTGTGGCAGACTGCTGTGTGGCAGACTGCTGTGTGGCAGAGACTGCTATGTGGCAGACTGCTATGTTGCAGAGAGTGTTGTGTGAGAGGCTGCTGTGTGGCAGAGACTGCTATGTGAGAGAGTGCTGTGTGGCAGAGACTGCTGTGTGGCAGAGACTGCTGAGTGGCAGAGACTGCTATGTGAAAGACTGCAGTGTGGCAGAGACTGCTATGTGAGAGACTGCTGTGTGGCAGAGACTGCTGTGTGGCAGAGACTGCTGTGTGGCAGAGACTGCTATGTGAGAGACTGCTATGTGAGAGACTGCTGTGTGGCAGACTGCTATGTGAGAGACTGCTGTGTGGCAGTGACTGCTGTGTGGCAGTGACTGCTGTGTGGCAGAGACTGCTGTGTGACAGACTGCTGTGTGGCAGACTGCTGTGTGGCAGTGACTGCTATATGGCAAAGACTGTTGTGTGAGAGGCTGCTGTGTGGCAGACTGCTGTGTGGCAGAGACTGCTGTGTGGCAGACTGCTGTGTGGCAATGACTGCTGTGTGGCAATGACTGCTGTGTGGCAGTGACTGCTGTGTGGCAGAGACTGCTATGTGAGAGACTGCTGTGTGGCAGACTGCTGTGTGGCAGACTGCTGTGTGGCAGTGACTGCTGTGTGGCAGACTGCTGTGTGGCAAACTGCTGTGTGGCAGTGACTGCTGTGTGGCAGAGACTGCTATGTGAGAGACTGCTGTGTGGCAGACTGCTGTGTGGCAGTGACTGCTGTGTGGCAGTGACTGCTGTGTGGCAATGACTGCTGTGTGGCAGTGACTGCTGTGTGGCAATGACTGCTGTGTGGCAGTGACTGCTGTGTGGCGGTGACTGCTGTGTGGCAATGACTGCTGTGTGGCAATGACTGCTGTGTGGCAGTGACTGCTGTGTGGCAGTGACTGCTGTGTGGCAGTGACTGCTGTGTGGCAATGACTGCTGTGTGGCAGTGACTGCTGTGTGGCAGTGACTGCTGTGTGGCAGTGACTGCTGTGTGGCAATGACTGCTGTGTGGCAGTGACTGCTGTGTGGCAATGACTGCTGTGTGGCAGTGACTGCTGTGTGGCGGTGACTGCTGTGTGGCAATGACTGCTATGTGGCAATGACTGCTGTGTGGCAGTGACTGCTGTGTGGCAGTGACTGCTGTGTGGCAGTGACTGCTGTGTGGCAGTGACTGCTGTGTGGCAGTGACTGCTGTGTGGCAGTGACTGCTGTGTGGCAGTGACTGCTGTGTGGCAGTGACTGCTGTGTGGCAGTGACTGCCGTGTGGCAGTGACTGCTGTGTGGCAGACTGCTGTGTGGCAGAGTTATGCAGTTAACATAAGATGCCCCGTACTACCTGTCTGCATCTTTGCTAAGCTTAGCAATCAGGAGTGAACTATTCTGTTAGGAAAAGTGAGCTAATTTTACACCTTTTCTGACACTAATTTTTTTTATAAATTCATGTACATACACCAAAAAGAAGGGGGGAAAAGAAAAGAAAAAAATTAAAGGTAAACAACAAACTGCATGACATCCCATCTTCCCTGCCCTATGAGCCCCCAGTCTCAGGGAATCCACTTTTCATGGTTCAAAAAAAGCATTTTTACTTCAAGTTTGGCTTATGTTCAATCTAACCTCTTCTAAAAAGAGAAGTGCTCTGGTCGACCTACCAACTGTTTCTTTAATATATATTTCATGTTACCATAACTTTTTGTTCTTATATATTGTGTAAAGTCTACTGCTTGGTTATTAAATCACACACTTTCCTTAATGAATTGAAGAGAATGTTTTATTTTAGTGTTGCTTGTAAGTGGAGGCAGGGTATAGCTAGAGGCTCTTTAAAGGCACATACATAGTATTGAAATTGTCTATTATCTCTAAACTTTTTTTTAATCATGCAAAGTAAAGACAGAGAAGAAAGAAGTTGACAACCCAAATATCATCCTGTGCAACACAGCCTGGAGTGGTTATTCTTCTCCCTTCCCTTTAGAACATTCGTGATAAATTTATCATAGAAGTCGGAGTCAATCTCTGAATCCTCACACTTGATGTTTGGCTGATGCTGCTGACACTATCACCAAAGATCATGTATACACTATTTTTACTTTCACTGTCGGCAGCACCAGCCAAAACTGTGAGATAAGCGACTACTTCCAGCTGGGCTTGCATCGTCTGCCATGCCGACATCAACATGTCCGGTGTGATCAAGATTGTATACATGACTCTACCATTGGCTGAACTATATTTTTTGACCAATCACAATAGGTTTCTCATGAGTAGAGGTTAGGTTGTGCGAATGAATCTAATCGAAGAAGTGATGGAATGTGCTTGCTTCGTGGTGTAAACATTGCAGTTTTCCAGGTATAAACAAGAAAAACAACAACACATATATATAGCAGAAAACGTGTTATTTCAATCCTTTAAAAATCATTTTGTGCCTAGATTTCACCTATGCAGACCATACGAAGCTGTAAACGATTGTACTTCATTGTGGTGCGGAGGGGGCATGGCATCCATTTTGGCCACTTCGTCTAGGTTGACAAATTCGGTAAAAATAACTCTTCTGTACGACTAGACCACTGTGGGATAGTGCGTTTTTACTTCCAAAAGGATAATCTTATAATATCAAACATTAAAAACGAATACATAGTAGCAGATGGAATGAAATGAACCATTCAAGAATAGAACCGACCAGGTCGGTTCTAGCAATCACAGAACGGGAGTAGAACCGATCAGGTCGGTTCCTGACACTCGCAGGGTTAATCACAGTTTTTTTTGTGTGCTTTTTTTGCCTTATGACTGTGAGAGGTGTGATGCTGATGGAAACTTTCATCACTGACAGGCTGCAGAGGAGGAGGTGGCAGCAGCCCCGGCTCAGAAGATGACCTTCACAGTGAAGATGACCAAGTTTGCAGCGGACAAGAAAGTTCAGCTCATCAAGGAAATTAAGAACTTGATTCCTGGAATGAACTTGGTCCAGGTATTTCTTGTCTTTGTGTCTTCTGTCAATTTTTTTGTCTAATCATCATCCGCATTGGAAACACTTACATTTACCTACATCATTTACATGTTGTCAGAGTTTGTACGCTCCTAGAATATCGTTGAAAGTGATTGAATTCTGAGGTGGTGTTTTCAAGTCCCTGAATACTCTTGATTCCTAATAAAAACTCTAATTTCCTTGAAAAGTGCTTGAAAATAAGCAGAGTGGCTCCTCAGGCAAGCTGACAAGGCAGCTGAAGATGCCGAAGCCAAGGGGGCTGTCAGACTGATAGCTCAGCCTAATGCTCTAAGAGCAAAAGCCAAATCAAAGCAGTCTGAAATCAAAGACGTTGAGTAAGCAATTGAGGCAGAGATGCAGAAAATCAAAGAAGCTCTGTGACTCACTTCACTGTGATTGTACATTTGTAGGTGTTGCATTGCATAGAGTTTACATCTTTCCTGTGACTTAGAGGTGTGCTGCAGGAAACAAACATCAGATTTGAATACCAGAATATTGCGTCTGACTGTGAACAGTGTTAGCAGAAAAAACTTTTAGGATAATTATCTTTGATTTAACTATTTCTTCTGCCACTGCCTTGAATTTTATAAAGTTGTGCTTTAAAAGTCCTGGAAAAGTCCTTGAAATTTTTATGAAATTGTGAGAATGAACCCTGGTTGTTGAACCAAAATTATTCTTAATTCATACCTGGTGAGCAAGGTATTGGGAGTTACTGCTGTTACAATAGGTTTCATGTTTTGTTTTTAACAAAATGCTAAGAGACCAAAATTATGCTAGCACCACGCATTACAGTAACTTACATGATGAACATGAGGACTATGTTATATTTACTTGTGAGTGTGTATTAATCTGTGTGTGTTTGTTAGTATGTATGTGTGTGTGTGTTTGTGTGCGTGGACAAGCGCATGTGTCTGTGCATGTGTGTGTATTTGTGTGTGAGTGAGACCATGTAATCCTTTCTGGGAATCTTCTTCCGAATCTTCTTCCTTTGTCAGTGGACTTGGGAGTGAGACAGGGTACCCTTATGAAGCAGAAACATACAGATGCATTGATTATCATTTGAAAACAATTCTGTCCCCCTACAGGAGAAGTGTACACTCAAAATGCATGCACAAGCACATATACACGAACTACAATGAGAGAGAGAGAGGGGTGGGGGTGGGGGGTGAGAACAAGAGAGAGAGAGATTACTTCCTGTATTGTCTGTGTGACATTATTCCTATGGTGCACCAGTTCTAACACCACTACCCTGTGTTGACTGTATTCCTATGGTGCACCAGTTCCAACACCACTATCCTGTGTTGACTGTATTTCTATGGTGCACCAGTTCCAACACCACTGTCCTGTGTTGACTGTATTTCTATGGTGCACCAGTTCCGACACCACTACACTGTGTGACTGTATTCCTATGGTGCACCAGTTCCAACACCACTATCCTGTGTTGACTGTATTTCTATGGTGCACCAGTTCCAACACCACTACCCTGTGTGACTGTATTCCTATGGTGCACCAGTTCCAACACCACTATCCTGTGTTGACTGTATTTGTATGGTGCACCAGTTCCAACACCACTATCCTGTGTTGCAGGCCAAGAAGTTTGTGGAGTCAGCACCGCAGGTGGTGAAGGCGGACTTACCCAAGGCAGAAGCAGAGAAGATGAGGGATGCATTGGTTGCTGCAGGAGCGGAAATTGAGCTGGACTAACCTCAAACCCAGTCATGCTGACTGAGCCACAGACAATGACAACATATTCTAAACTGCTCACTCATAGCCAATGTGGTGACCTCTTCACCTGGACAGAGGTGGCATGCAGGGAACTGATACGTAATGGACTGTGGAGTGATGGAGAAAGGCTCCTTTGCTTTCTTCTCCACTAAAGCCTGTGCACTGTCCAAGTTTTGTTGACGTGTGAGAAACCTAACTAGTGTGCATGTTGTGTCCCCTGATTTTGAATCGGGTGTACCGTAGCATCAATTGTTATTGATCAAAAGGAATGGATGCGAAATAAACATTTTTGTACATGTGTCCTCCTGTTGAAACTGGCCATTCTCTTTTTTCTTGTTGAAATGCAATGGATTGATGCAAATCAAGAAATGTACCATCATTCTCAGACTACAAGGCACACCCTTATTTAAGGTGCATCCACAAGATGTAGAGAAAGATATGAAAATGGCATATAATGCACATTTGATTACTTGGGGAGTAAACTAATTCAAAATTGATCAAAAACAGATGTAAATTAAGGTCATGAAACTCGTCAGCACAAGACAAACGTCATACAGAAATGGGAATTTCAGCCTTGCATGGGGAAGAATGAATTTGCATGGAGAAGAAAAGTACCTTGAAACCTAGGATTGAAGACACTGTAATACAAGAAGCATAATATAAGATGAGACTGTTGGCAAGTTTTTGAAAAATCTGAACCATCATACACAGGAGCTGCCAGGAGGTATAGATGGTCCAGTAAGCTAAGGCGTTGGACTTAACAGCGAGGAGCTGTGTTGTGGTTCAATCCCAGGGGCTAGAGAGATGGAAAAACTCCCATCCCAGTGCTCTCCCCTTGTGCCCTCATGAGTTCAAAGCCAACTCGAAGCCTCTGCTGGGCTACTGATAGCCTCTTTTTTAGGTGTAGATGGTCCAGTACTCTAAGGCATTGAACTTTGCAGCAAGGTGCTGTGGAGTGGTTTAATCCCAGGGGCGGGAGAGAAGGGTAAAAATTAAAAAACCACTATCATGATCAAATAAAAGTTGCTGCTACCCTGTCTTGTCACTTTGTCTGGTGTGAATGATTGTGCACTAATACGTAGATGAACTTCCTTTGATGCACCTGTTGGTTAAACGTCTAGACATGCCAAACGTATGACTGGTGATGTCTATAGAGTCTTCCCAGTACCATATGTTGTGTATTTGTTCTTGTCTCCATGCCCACTGCCATATGTTGTGTATTTGTTCTTGTCTCCATGCCCACTGCCATATGTTGTGTATTTGTTCTTGTCTCCATGCCCAGTACCATATGTTGTGTATTTGTTCTTGTCTCCATGCCCACTGCCATATGTTGTGTATTTGTTCTTGTCTCCATGCCCACTGCCATATGTTGTGTATTTGTTCTTGTCTCCATGCCCAGTACCATATGTTGTGTATTTGTTCTTGTCTCCATGCCCACTGCCATATGTTGTGTACTTGTTCTTGTCTCCATGCCCACTGCCATGTGTTGTGTATTTGTTCTTGTCTCCATGCCCACTGCCATAAGTTGTGTATTTGTTCTTGTCTCCATGCCCACTGCCATATGTTGTGTATTTGTTCTTATCTCCATGCCCAGTACCATATGTTGTGTATTTGTTCTTGTCTCCATGCCCACTGCCATATGTTGTGTATTTGTTCTTGTCTCCATGCCCACTGCCATATGTTGTGTATTTGTTCTTGTCTCCATGCCCACTACCATATGTTGTGTATTTGTTCTTGTCTCCATGCCCACTGCCATATGTTGTGTATTTGTTCTTGTCTCCATGCCCACTGCCATATGTTGTGTATTTGTTCTTGTCTCCATGCCCACTGCAATATGTTGTGTATTTGTTCTTGTCTCCATGCCCACTGCCATATGTTGTGTATTTGTTCTTGTCTCCATGCCCACTGCCATATGTTGTGTATTTGTTCTTGTCTCCATGCCCACTGCCATATGTTGTGTATTTGTTCTTGTCTCCATGCCCAGTACCATATGTTGTGTATTTGTTCTTGTCTCCATGCCCACTGCCATATGTTGTGTATTCGTTCTTGTCTCCATGCCCACTGCCATATGTTGTGTATTTGTTCTTGTCTCCATGCCCACTGCCATATGTTGTGTATTTGTTCTTGTCTCCATGCCCACTGCCATATGTTGTGTATTTGTTCTTGTCTCCATGCCCACTGCCATATGTTGTGTATTTGTTCTTGTCTCCATGCCCACTGCCATATGTTGTGTATTTGTTCTTGTCTCCATGCCCAGTACCATATGTTGTGTATTTGTTCTTGTCTCCATGCCCACTGCCATATGTTGTGTATTTGTTCTTGTGTCCATGCCCACTGCCATATGTTGTGTATTTGTTCTTGTCTCCATGCCCACTGCCATATGTTGTGTATTTGTTCTTGTCTCCATGCCCACTGCCATATGTTGTGTATTTGTTCTTGTCTCCATGCCCACTGCCATATGTTGTGTATTTGTTCTTGTCTCCATGCCCACTGCCATATGTTGTGTATTTGTTCTTGTCTCCATGCCCACTGCCATATGTTGTGTATTTGTTCCTGTCTCCATGCCCACTGCCATATGTTGTGTATTTGTTCTTGTCTCCATGCCCACTGCCATATGTTGTGTATTTGTTCTTGTCTCCATGCCCACTGCCATATGTTGTGTATTTGTTCTTGTCTCCATGCCCACTGCCATATGTTGTGTATTTGTTCTTGTCTCCATGCCCACTGCCATATGTTGTGTATTTGTTCTTGTCTCCATGCCCACTACCATATGTTGTGTATTCGTTCTAGTCTCTGTGCCCAGTACCATATGTTGTGTATTTGTTCTTGTCTCCATGCCCACTGCCATATGTTGTGTATTTGTTCTTGTCTCCATGCCCACTGCCATATGTTGTGTATTTGTTCTTGTCTCCATGCCCACTGCCATATGTTGTGTATTTGTTCTTGTCTCCATGCCCACTGCCATATGTTGTGTATTTGTTCTTGTCTCCATGCCCACTGGGTTAGGAGTCAGAATAGACCCACCACATCTCTTTAGGGGAATAGAAAGAGGCCAATAAATGAGGACGTCATGACTTGATTGCATTTATTCTAGTGATTTTCGTGATTAATTAATGGCCTTAAACAGCCTACAAAAGCTGATGGGCCATGAAACTCCATCCATCCATCTTGCCTCCATCTGAGGTGATTGAACACATCTGGTCACAATATCTGATAACATGCCTCATCATTTTCCCACATTTCCTTTGTGCTTCCACATTTAGGCTGCATAATGTGTCATAAAGCTATGACATATAACTGTTTTTTCACAAATGTTTGCCAAATATTAAGACAAAAATAGCAAAATTCTACATGCATCTGTCAGATGACAAATCATTTCCATTCCACTTCTGCAATGGATATAAAACTGTCAACCTTGGCATGAGGCAGAATCAAACTGTGAAACACTTCTCACTTATTGCTGTAATTCCATGTATTGACATACAATGGGATTTTTGTCTGCAAAACAATGAGCTAATGTTGATATTCTGAAGGAAGAACATCCGATACTGAACTGGAACTTCAATTGTGTGCTTGCCCTTGGCTTTCTCAATGTTTACTAGTGCACACTTTCCAGTCAAAGCTAATAGTGACCCTCCCACATTTCTTTACCAATTGTCTTTGCACTATATTTCATCTAAACATCATACATATGTTGAAAAACAATTACACTTATCTTTGCTCAAACTTCTCATGAAAATTTTGAGCAATGGTGAAATAGAAGATAACATCTTTGTCACGACTCAGCTAGATCTAATTTTATTTTGGGCTTGTTTGGGTGGCTCTATTTCTGTTATATTTTCCTTTCGTAAGAATTGTCCTACCACATCTCCTACGAGACTCATGAGTGGCAAAAATCTATGGTTAATAATTGCATTATTTTGTGCATTTATTATAATTGTAGTGACTTTTGTGCACATGACTTACAAAGTTTGATAGGCCATAAAGTTCCATTTATCCATCTTACTGTTAAAACTGTTTTGCTCAGCAAAGCACTCTGCTTTCGATTAGTAGTGGTCGGATTACCGCCCTGGTGGTTTCTTCTGTATGTGAATTGCGTTTTTAGTGACCAGTGTTAAGCGCGAAGAACCTTATATAAAGGGAGATGGGTGAGAGGTAAGTGGGAAGGATTGAAAAAGTACTTATGGGCTAAAAGCTTTGTGTAAATCTCTTTAGCCACTGTGGTTTTAAAGGTTTTTATTTGTAATAATTGTTTTTGTTGTTCTATTTTTTTTCCCCATTTAAACAGATAAAGTTTAATCTTGAAAGGTGTATATCTGAATCTATCTGTAATTAATCAATTGTTTGATGCAAAATTCTGTTTGTAGCATGTTTGTTCTTAAATGTGATTAGTGACTGAGGAAGGACTTACCCTTATTTATTTTCTTTTTTACTATGGGTTGGTGTCGCAAGCTGTTGCAACACAAACCTTGACAATCTTACTTAGCATGGAAAAGAGCCTGTTCAGAGGTTGATTCAGCTTCACACAACATATTCCACATACAAGACGCACACGTTTATGTCGCAGGGGTTTGAATGGTGGAAGAAAGGTGCAGTTTATCATTCAAGATTCATGCTATTATTATTCAAATGTATTTGTAGTGGTATGATTCAAGTGGAGGTAATGAGGCAATGGTGGAAATCAGATCTTTACATGTAATGTCCAATACTGCCTTACTGTGCATTCCCTTTCCATTCCTATGCCTTTCCTCCCACCTGGGTGCCTGTGAGAGAACAGATGGCCGAAGTTCAAAAGGTGTGAAAGATAACTTCAATCCATTCATCCACAGACAGCTGCTAACTCTTCCAAAAGTGAAGAAATCACTAATATTACAAAATGTGTGGCCCAATGACCAATGGACACAAGTGCATGGTCTGAATGCATAGAAAAGTGTGGATAGCTGAAGTCAAGCATATTTACCTTATTTCTGTGTACTTGGTAGAGCATCTTTAAAGTTACGAAGAAAGAGTCAAGTTAGGTTCTGATTAAGAGTCACCCTTTCCAACCCATCCGATATCCTGAAAGAATTTTGGCATTACTCCCAGAAAGTTTTGCAGCAATTCTTGTGGAGGAACTATGCATATGGTACAGAGCACCTAGAATCTCCTTTCTCTGATGTGGCTGATCATCTCGCACAGAATGTTCTCAGGTCCATGTCACAATCTCTTACCAAGTCGAGGATCAAGTGGAAGCAGGAAAAATGCATTCAGAATTGCAGCGAATAAAACTGGCATTGGTTTTACTAGCCTTCAAGAACCTGATATAGTTCTTTGTATGGAATTCAGCATCTTAATTAACAAAATGATAACAGATTAGAAACTAGTGCAATCTGCATACCTTGCTTTTATTTGATTGACAACTTCCTAACTTCCAGTAATGCTCACTCGGTACATGTCAATGGGCAATTTGCTTGGATGGATGGATGGATGGGATGGGATGGGATGGATTTTTCTTATCTATCAGCCTTTGTAGGCTATGCAAGGCCATTAAGCACAAAATTCACTAGAATAGTTGCAAAGTGCAAATCAAGTTATGGTGTCCCTATTAATTTGCCTCTAATGAATTGTGTAGGGAGACACTGTGGGTCTATTCTGACCCCAAACCCACAGGGGGCAACTTGCTTGGAGCTCTAGGCTACTTCTCCAGCCTTCTTTGGAAATGGCACCTTCTTTATTCAGGGTGGCTTGGTCGGTTTGTGATATACTTTCTCCTCATTATCATCCATGAATACCCACGTACATTTCACTCTTCACAAACCAGTTTCAATCCCTGGTTGCTGTAGTCAAGTTTCCAGACAGAGACAAGTGACAAGGTTCAGAATCTTTCTTGCCATCTTGTGCCTCCAGGTGAAAGCTGGGAAAAGAACCCTTGGATACGGTGTAATGGTCCATTTCACAACACTCCACCCCTGGTTGCCATCCCCATACTGCCCCTGGCCACCAGCACGGGGGGCAGCTGAAGTCTCAAAATTTCATCCCAACTCATCGTTCTAAAAATTTATGTAGTGATCACATGTGCAGTGTGTGGCAGTCCTGCCAAGATATATAATCACATGATCACTAAATTTAGAACACAGAGTTCCAGGATGCAAACAAGAAAAAAAGCTATGTTTCACCAGCAACTAGAAGTGGCGTCCGGTTGGCAGCAAAGAACATTCTGTATTACAGAACTGTACTCACAACCTTGTCCTCATTTGAAAATTTGCGTTGGGAAACTGACAAGACAGGGATACTAACTTGCAAAAATGTTATGGAAACAAGAAATCATGCCAGAAAACCCATAGTCAAAATAATCTTGTTTATTCAGGAATAAAAGTAGCAACCCGAATTTCAGCATTTTCTTGTTTCCTGCATGTATTCAAATGCAACTGAAGGGTGCTCAACGTTATGCAGAACCTTTGCTGTATCCCACATTCTCCACAGCACAAAACTCAGAAATGCAATAATAACTAACAAAAGTTTTTAACCTCAAAATAGTCAAACCTGATATTTTCCTCAAGACAACATATCACAAATGACCATGACCCATAAATAAAATCACAAATGTGCGTTTGATGGTAAAACAATGCATATATTGGATAGAAATCAAGCAAACAAATTAGGTATCAATTTCAATTTGAAACAAATGCAAGATTGCCATGTCCAGTGTATGTTATAAAATGATTGATAACCTCAAAAATAGAAACTCTATCCCTTGAGAATGTACACAAAATCCAGCACTGATTTTTACTCCCTCATGCATTAATGGTCTCGGCTACCAATTGCATTGCCAGTGCTTGTGTCAAAGTGAGATGAAAATGAAACCTCATGCAAACCCGCCATCTCCGAGTGGATTTCTACTGCAGTTGGGATGTAGGGGTGTAGCGTAGGGGTGGGTACAAGATGACATTTCACAAATCATTCCTATCTTTCCACACTAGATGCAACCCAAAGTTTATCAACCATTAAGACAACTCCATGATACAACAACTCCACAATACCACTCCATGATACAACTCCACAATACCACTCCATGATACAACTCCACAATACCACTCCATGATACAACTCCACAATACCACTCCATGATACAACTCCACAATACCACTCCATGATACAACTCCACAATACCACTCCATGATACAACTCCACAATACCACTTTGCGATACATGATTCAGTTCCATGACAAGTTCCTGACAGGGTTCCTGCAGACTTTCAAGAAACAAATTTCAAAGCTTTTCCAGGACTTAAGGGAAAATTTAACGACATTTTCTTGCACAAATCTGTAAAAGTTTACAATTGCTTTGCAGTGCTATGGGTGAAGTGAATGCACAAAAAGATAGGGAGGAAAAAAATGAAACTTTCAAAGGTGGAAAATATGGCTATGGCTATCAGGGTCACAATAGGTCCAGTCAAGAAAAGTTACTCTGCACGCCATGTGACAGGAAGTGACTGCTCACATGCCATTATAAACACGATTGAAAAAACTTTGATCGCTGCAGAAATTTTATAAAATTTTTCAGTTATAGCCAAATTTTTCAAGCTTTTCAAGACCCTTGAAACATTTGGCAAATTTCAAAGCATTTCAAGGTTTTCAATGAAGATGGAAACCCCTTCCAGAGGAACATTGGGTACATGTGCAAGGCTAGACATTAGGAATGGCCAGTACCTAAAGCCTGGCACTACTTAAGATAATCAGTGACAACACAAGGTACCAAACCAACCCAACAGCTGTTGAAACCGGGGTCTCTGCAGATTACTTGGTGCCTGTCAATGCCTGGCTTCCTTGGGAATCACAAGTCCTCCATGCCAGGCAGAGGGAAGCGGACGGCAAAGTCCTCAACTTCCTGCTTGAGGGCAGCGACCTTGGCCTTGACCTCGGCATCCTCAGTCACCTTCAACTTGTACTCCTTCAGCATTGGGCCACAGCTGGTGTTGACCTCTTGTGCCAGTTCCAGTGCTGCAGGCAGGCAAAGAGTGGTAATCAGCCTGAACCTTATTCTGCTGTGTGGGGCTTGGCGCGGAATGTCCCATCCCACCTTTCTCTGCCCCTTGCTGCCATTCCCACACCAAGGTAGCCGTCAACCAAGTGTAAGTTGCTCCCTCTTGAATGTCCCATTTGTAAATCACTGCTCAAAATTAGGCATCAGGTAACACCCTCAGGGTAGAGATGCTTGTTGTTCCCCACATGGCTGCTTGATTTAGGACAATAAATTCAAGTGAGAAAACTGCACTGCAAGCCTACGCATCAGCTGGGTAGTAACTGGCCATATGGGAATGGCAAACTGGGATGGAGTGAAGGGTTATGGGATACTGTATGTTGGGTAGAAAATGATGAGTCATTAAAAAAGCAACATCTATGTCACAAAAATAACAAGGCAAATTTAATGTTACATCAAGGACACGACTGAAAATCTATTACTGTTCTTACATTTTGTTGTCACTCCTTTTTCAAACCATGCATTTGCAATTGCCTGGTGAATTGAAAGAAGACTGTATTGTATATTCCAAGATTTGCATAATTAACCTTTACCACGCTAGTTGCAGCTAAACACGGTGGTCAGGTCTGGGCCAAACCAGCTGGTCGTGTAACTTCCGAAACAACATTTGTATGTACCTAAGTGCCCATGACCAATGGTTGTTCATAGGCATGTTTTTGGTTAACAAGTATCCATGACAGTATTTGGACAAAGCCCTGGATTCATCACAAATGGCATGAATCACTCACCTCGGTGGATGAGCTCCACAACAGCCAAAAAGTCATCCTCCTTCATGTTGCGAGAGGTCAGACCAGGCGTGCCGATGCGTAGACCACTGGGCTTCAGGGCACTCTTGTCTCCAGGACAAGTGTTCTTGTTGACTGAGATGCCCACCTTTTCCAGCATGAACTCCCCTCGCGCTCCATCCAGCTTTTTGGAGCGCAGGTCCACCAAGATCAGATGATTGTCTGTGCCACCTGTGCCATGCACACAGCAGAGCTTGTTTCACCCACATCATGCAGAGAATAGCGTCTCATGTGTACCATGAACAGAGCAGTCTGTCTCACCTGTACCACTGAAAAAGCTTGGGCAGTCCTATCTATACCACACAGCAGTGTCCCATGTGTTCCACAAAGAAAGATGTCTATTCTACCCACACCACATAGCTGTCTTTCTCACCTGTACCATTTTGATAAGACTATCCATCTGACCTACACCACACAGAACAGTATTCCATGTAATACACAGTCTTTCCCACCTGTACTACTTTGAGAACACGACCATCTCACCTACACCACAGAGAGAAGTGTTCCACGTGTACCACCAAGAAAGCCGTCGGACCTATACGACAGAGAGAAGTGTTCCACGTGTACCACAAAGAAAGCCGTCAGACCTATACCGTAGAGCTATCTGACCAACCTGAGGCACATAACTGTCTTACGTGTACTATTCTGTGAATACTGTCCGTATCATCTGTAACACAACAAGCATACTACAAAGAAAACTGTCCCTTTCCCCTGTATAGCAACAGAACGCTCGAGTGTGTTCTCATAAAATTACTAAAAGTATCTGTCCCAACTATGCAGCAATCTATGTCACAAGCACCTCTTACAAAACATTGTTCAGGCCTGACCCTCAGAGTAGTTCTAGCATAATTGTTTTCCCATTCAGCATAGGCTGATGATGATGATGATGTCTACTTGTATAGCGCACGTATCCATACTGGCAGCATGCTCAAGGCGCTTAAGCCGATGTTGAGGCTGTCTCTCAGTGTGTAGTGTCTCAAGTCAATGAGACCAGTCTCCTGCTGCCAAGGGCGCTGGCACACTGTTTTCCACAAAGGAGAAATTGTGCGTGCTGGGTGTTTTTACTGTGGCCGACACCCACCCGTCGAGGACATGAGCGTCAGGATCTTTATAGTGCGTGATTTTGATGTTGTGAATGCATATCACACACTAGACCTCGGTTTATTAAGGTCTCATCCGAAGGACCTGGGGAGAGGCCCTGAGGAGGGCCGTTTGGTAGCCCTAAAGAGGGCCATTTGGTACCCAGTTTCACTCCTGGGTGGGGAGAAGCAATGGGAGTTAAGCATCTTGCTCAAGGATGCAATTCTGGGGACCGCGCCGCTTCGAACGCCGCACCCACTGGCCGCAAGCGGCTGTAGGTCCAGCGCGCTAACCACTCGGCCACTTCACCTAGGCTGTTGCAGTTTACAATGGCAAAGCAGGTGGCTGCATGTGAAATACCTGAGATAATGGTGTACCCCTTGTCCATGAAAGACTTGCACATCACTTTGGCATTGGCAAGCACTTGTTGCTGGTATGTGACAAAGTCGGGCCTGGCTGCCTGGCGTAGGGCGACGGCCACAGCTGTAACAAACATCACAAGCTTGCAGGTCTCAGTCTGATGATAGTCTGAGGGAATGTAAACTATATCAATTGAGGAGGAGGAGGAGGAGGAGGAGGAGGAGGAGGAGGAGGAGGAGGGGGAGGGGGAGGACGAGAAGGGGGAGGATGAGAAGGGGGAGGGGGAGGACTAAGAGGAGGAAAAGATGAAAGCAAGAAAAGAAAAGGAAAAAGAAGAGGAAAAAGAAGAGGAAAAAGAAGAGGAAGAAGAAAAGTACGAAGAAGAGGAAGAAGAAGAGGAAGAGGAAGAAGAAGAAGAGGGAGAAGAAGAGGAAGAAGAAGAGGGAGAAGAAGAGGAAGAAGAAGAGGAAGAAGAAGAGGAAGAAGAAGAAGAGGAAGAAAGAAGAAGAGGAGGGAGAAGAAGAGGAAAAAGAAGAGGAAGAAGAAGAGGAAGAAGAAGAGGGAGAAGAAGAGGAAGAAGAAGAGGAAGAAAAAGAGGGAGAAGAAGAGGAAGAAGAAGAAGAAGAGGAAGAAGAAGAAGAGGAAGAAGAAGAAGAAAATGAAGAAGAAGAGGAAAAAGAAGAGGAAGAAGAAGAGGAAAAAGAAGAGGAAGAAGAAGAGGAAGAAGAAGAAGACGATGACAGCAAGAAGAGAAAGATTGCTGCAATCGATAAGCACAATCGAAAAAACTTTGGCCAATGCAGAATTTCAAAATTTTTCCATGACCTATCAGTTTTAGTAAAAATTTCACAACTTTGCAAGGCCCTTGAAAATATTTGGCAAATTTCATAACTTTTCCAGGTTTTTAATGACTGTGGGAACCCTGTGAAAGAGAGAGAGAAAGGGGGAAAAAAAGGATGTACATTTTCATAGATGGATCCAGGGATCAAAATTTCCAGTAAAAAAGGCCAATCCCAAATCTGCTAAATCAAAAAGGTACTTCAAATTAGGGCTATTACCCACTCATTGTGTGAGCCACACATCAGGAGGTGAGGATGAAAGAGATGACAGCGAATAAGAATATAAGAAGTACCCAGCCTTCGTACCTATGCAAAAGTAATGAATGTGGAATATCATGCAACCTAGTCATGCAGATAAGGAGACCATGCACACTATAGTCTCCTCCATGATAAGGAAGGGACCACTCTTCTCTCATGTAAGCTAGCAAAGGACTAACGTTCCAGCCATGTGGGAGGGTATACCCAACATCCATGTCATCAGGTCAGTCTACCCACTCTCACATCAATCAACTTGTCACGAGTAGGTATAAGATGATTAAAATCTTAGTTCTGGATCGTTTTCTGGTCTAGGGGTGAACTGCACATACCTACTCGAAACCTTCCATTCTCATTCAAACAAAGATGACAACGTCTGAAAATGAGAAGTGGGAACACAGAAATCACAATTCAAAGCTCTTTACTCATGGGTAAGTCAAATGCCTAAATGCGAGATCGTTGCTACAATCAAATTACTAATTAATTCTAAGCATGATAATCAAAAATCATTCCCCAAAATAAAATCATTAACTAAGTTGTCTGCCAGACCGATACGATACTTAACTGAGCTCGACGAAAATTCTCAGCCAATCAGAGGCTGCTTCACCCGCGCGTGGCGAGGGGTGGCGAGAACTGGAGGGGGAGGGGGATTGGGATATCCATTCAGAAACGCACTTTCACAAACGATGCATGGAGAAGTCCTGTGCTGGAGCGGGCAGGAGGTATTCGTCTTTTCCAAGTAGACGACGAGGTGGTCCTGAGACTTGAGCTTGGTCTGGCTGCGGTGGAGAGAGCTCTGGGGATGAACGTAGATGGGGAAGCGTAGCCCTGGCCTCGGTGTAGATATTAGCAGGCAACACCACTAAACCTCTCGTGACAGGCGTCGGGACGGCTGCGGGCGCATGGAGAATGTCGGCGCAGTGACGGAGTCAAACTCCGCTCTGTAGCGGGGCTTTTCTCGACCACCGGAGAACTTCGGGGGTCATCTTCTGAGGGTAGGGCGACAGTCCAGCATATTCTCTGTAGGGGAAAACTTCTGAAGGAGAATCTTGAAAACTTGTGGCTGAGGTTTTCTTCCTGGCGAGAGCGAGTGCAGAATTCCATTCTGCTCTCTGGCAATACGGCGAAACACGTAGAAAACGGCCGGGTCTAGGCCGGGCGTTGCTCTGGAACTTTCCGTAGCCGAAACTTCATCCTTTTACAGCTTATTCAGCGGGCAAACATATGAACAGGGCACCGTTTACCTTCATGGTCTGTTCCTGTAAAAAAAAACTTGTACAGGCGCCCCGCAGCTCGAGACAACACGGGTTAAATATGACCGCTAAAAACTCCTCGCCGTTTCCCGTCCTATCACAAGACCGGTGATGGTCTTGAGTATCGTTTTTCTCCAACTGACCAATCACATGTCCATCTCGCAAGTCATTTCTGATTGATCAGTCAAACGAACCACAACATCATTTGTCAGTCCTCTGAAAAGTTTTCACTCGGGATTGGTCAATGGTCCAACATCAACCGAGACGTGCTTAGTCTCCGATTAAACGCTCCGCTAAGTCATTCTCACTTTAGGCAGGAAAACAGGATGCATTATTAAGTTTCCTTTTTCAAGTGCTACACACACAGCAAATTTCCTGCAACTACTAGCGGTGTGGCAGAAATGTCTAGGCTACATATGGTCTGGTAGACGATACCCATCCCACTGCATAAAACAACAACAACAAACGCCTAGTGGGGATGTGCGTTTCGTAACACAACTACTTACTTCATTTGCACTGTGGAGATCTATAAGCTTCACAACACCTGCGATCAAGGAAGATCAACTTCAAAGACACTTGCAATCAAAGAAGGGTTACCTGCCTCACATACCTGCAATTTGGTGGTTGTGGGGACCACCCTGAAGGCCAGGGAAAACAGCCTCATTGATGGGTCTCTCCAGGTTGTACATCTCCTTGTCCCCAGTTTTCAGCGTACGACGCACACCTGTCCCAAAAACGATTACAGCACCATGTTACTTTATCACAGCTTACTGCCTCACGTCCATGAAATGTAAGAACCCATTGCAGATAACATCAGGGTTCCAGAATGCAAAATCTCAAATGTGTTCCTGTCAGCTGCAATTGTCCTGACAATTTGCCATCTTTAATGTTACATCGATATATCATCTTCAACACATGAGCTAGTAAAAAAGAAAATATATCAATATCAACCCACCATGAAACTAAAAAGTTGGTGCATTAGTATAGCTCAAGTCAGGCATTCAATCACATTTTAGGGTATACGTTCACTTCTAAAATCAGTTTGTGGAGACTGTCATGGATTTGGGCTTTGTTTCAAGGGAGACAACTCCATTTTCTCAACAGTTTCCTTTCTTTCACAAGTTTCAAGAGAGGCAACTCCAGTTAGCATGTAGCAAAACTTGTGGCTGTTGCTCCTTGCACACATGGTTTCACAAATGTAAACTTAAATGCTCAAACATTAATTAAAATCAAAATTCAAATAATCAGTGGAGATCAAATAACACTTCTCTTGATTGAAAAGAAAATCTCTAGTAACTTCTGGATACAAGTAGTTTCAACAACCTGTTCAAAAATAGCAACAATCATGATGATGATGTAGAGTTTCATGTTAAACTTGTCAGAGAATTTGACATAACATTTTTCCCATGACATAGAATCACCTTTTTTTAACACTCTGAAGTGATTATCTAGCAATCATACTTCATAAAAAATTTTAAGGTGGTAGGTGGGGGAAGTAAATCATATACACGGCTCAATTTTCAACATAACTGAAGCCTTTGACACTAACATATATGCTCGTATATCATACACACACACACACACACACACACACCAAGACCAGCATCAGTCTATGCCCGACCTCTGCATGACAGCTGGCAGGCACCACATCAGACAGCCGTCCCACCTTTCCTGAAGAAGATGATGCCAGAGCGGGGGCCACGCAGCGTCTTGTGGGTGGTGGTGGTGACAATGTCACAGTACTCAAAGGGACTTGGCGCCAGCCCAGCGGCCACCAGACCACTGACATGGGCCATGTCTGCCAGCAGCAGAGCGTTGACGCTGTCGGCGATCTCCCGGAAGCGCTTGTAGTCTAGATTTCTGGAGTAGCAGCTCACACCTGCATACCAACATGTCATGATGCTAATGAAGGCCGAACATTTGAAAACATAGGGATGCAGGTAGGAAGATTACCTGTGCACAACAATAGCAGAACTTGCTTTTTTAGCACATCCAAATGTCTTCCTGTGATGCATTTTATCACACACTTCTCCCGAGATGTGGAATGCAGTGTTATGGTTTACAAAATTGAATATCAGGAGTCATGAGTACATTCTGCAAAAATTGAGAACAGAGGGAGAAAAATGGTGAAAAAAGAATTATGTGAATTATATGTGAATATCAAACATGTACATTTCAAGCAAGTTCTACAGCTTCAGAACGATGATTTGGTTTGGAGACAATCAGATCATAAAATTATTATTTGGAAAATACTTCATCATTACAATATCAATATCATCATCAACAGCATCAGAAATATCAGTCATTACCACTACAAATGATATTCAGCATTGCTGTCACTTTGGAAGAAATGTTGCAGCCTGGAACCAGATCTCATTAATAATAATAAAGATGGGTGAGTGGCACTAGCAAGTGACCGATGTCGTCAAAACGTTTTGGTAAAAAATGGCAGTGCATGAGTATATTGCTATAATTTATCAAATTTATCATAATTAATATGCATACTTAGGCAAGGACTAAAAAAATTTGCGTGTAAATGATTCATGAATATTCATTATGCATAAGTGGTGCCTGGCTGCAAAATTTATTCCGCCATGGCTCTCACCAGCCAACTCCTTACCAGCAATAATCAGCTTGGGTAGGAAAAGAAGCGCATTCTTTGCCAGCTCATTATAGTCGATGAGGCCAGTGGCAGGGTCAAGTTTATAGGGGAAGGACTCGAAGTAGACAGAGGTGGCAGACACCCTGCGCTGGTCAGTCATGAAGCCATGGCTCAGGTGACCGCCATCTGGCAGGTAGAGCCCCATGATGCGGCCGTGTGGCTGCACAACTGCTGTGTAAACAGCAAAGTTGGCAGGAGACCCTGACAGTGGCTGCACATTCACCCCCCACTGCTCGGGACTGAGCTTGAATGCTTCCAGTGCTCGCTTCTGACACAGCACTTCAACCTTGTCGATGATCTCGTTGCCTCCATAGTACCTGCAGCCAGATCAATCACATGTCAGTGAGAGGTCTCAGAGGAAGATGGAAAGCTCCATTTTCTCAAAAGTTAAATTGGCGTGAGCTTCAAATCTTGAACAATTAGGGTCAAAATAACCCTTATAATAATTTGAAAACAATATCCAGTATTCCATTACATGAGTACAGTTTGAAGCTGAGGGGGTGGGGGGCGTGGGGGAAAAGCCAAAAATTAACAAATTTGAGAGTGAAAATCTGCCTGTTATACGTTTCATTTATTCAAATAGGAAAATGTCTTTCCCATTTTAAACATTTCAACCATGTGCAGCTTTTTTCACACCAAGCTACCCTCTGCATATTCAATATTGACTTCACATTAACAAACATCAGAGAAATTGTACAACTGATGCTGAACTGGCCCTATGATTTTGATACATTGAAGCTGAGGTGGTCGGTGGTAAGGTTGGAGTCAAGTAAGGCGCAGGGGCGAAGTCGAGTTACTTTTCACTCTTTATTGGCCATTGGTACGAGCTCTTAGTAAATGAACTTCTGGACCCGGGTGGTGAAATGGTCTCTCTGGCTGTGTGCCGCCTCCCCCTTATCAAGCGGATGCACGGACCTCACAGGAGCCAGGGTGTGGATTGTTCCACAGATCCTAACCATGGCTCCTGGGTCGTGCTTCTATTTGGAAGAAAACAGAGATTACTTAATTAAACTCGCTTTCAAATTACTTCTTACAAATGTTGCCTCATTCAGCATAACACAGACTATTGAATGAATCATATGCCGTTGAAAGTGGTCGTCTTACTTGAGAGGAAACATCAGATTTATAGCCAAAATGTTACAATTCAGATGCCAGAGTGGGAGAACGGCTTATTAGCCAGGGGACACGCTAATGTAAGGAGTGACTGACAGGGCAGCTGCATCGACAATCAGATCACAGCAGAGGGAGGTCCCAGAGCGGTCAGCTGGTCAGCTTGCCTTACAGAAAGGATTGGGAAGGGGGGTTGGAGAGAGGTCTGACACACAGGATAGGGGGGTGGGAGAGACAGAAGTGGGGATAACTGAATAGAGGATGAGCACAGCAGATGTACAATACACTTGGTGATAGGTGCACCTCATCACAAAGCATATATCAGATATGCATTTCCTTGAAGCATGCCAGTAAATTGTAACAATTGTAATGGGAAGGTATGTTGAGCAGGAAGCTTATTACAATAAAACACAAGATCTCTCTCCCCTCCCCACCCTCTCTCTCCTCCCATCCAATGCCCCATGGCCGGGTGTGAAGAGCCACCTCTCCTGTGATACATTGACCTGCAAACTGACACACACAAACACGTGCATGCATGCACACACACACGCACACACACACGCACACATACAACCACCACCACCCCATCCCTCTCTGGCAGCTTTCTGCCAATTACAGTTAAATGGTCAAGCCTCATGAAGTGCTCTTGAAGTTGCTCAATCGAATTCAGAAGCAACAAGCAAAGGGAACTTCACCTTTGTCCGGGCTGTCCCTCAGAGTACTTGTTGGTGAGACAAGAACCCAGTGCCTGCTGTGTGGCCTTGCTGGTGAAGTTCTCCGAGGCGATAAGTTCCAGGCCTTTGCGCTGCCGATCCTTCTCCGCTCTGATCAGCTGGTGCATCTCAGGGTCGTCCACCGCTATGTCATCTTGCAGGTGCCAGTCTTCCATGATGCAGTGGTTACAGTGTGGCGTGGAACTCGGTTATCTGCAGAGTAACGACGGAGAAAACGTTATCAAAAATGCATCTCCGACAGTAATTTATAACATCAGCGGCGATGCGTGAATGTGATCAATTTGTCCGGGAACCAAGAGAGAACAAGTGTTTGGCGTAATATTACACCCATTCCATGTCAATGAGCAGGTTCAACTGAGTCGAACGTTCAAGTTACTTTAACAGTGGACTGGCGAACAATAAAATCTGCGTGTATCACCTGTCACGGCTAACACTTAACAGGTAGACAGATCAAGAGGGCTAGTGGGTTATAAGTAATGTGTGTCTCACCATGTTATAAAGTTGACATGCACTCACGTCTCTATATCTCTTACGCGTACATCCATACAAACACTGGGCTCACGGTGCCGGTCGGCTTTCGCGCCAAACCACGTGTCTACGTTCGTATCATAGTAGAATCGACAACAGGAGTAAATATTGAATGAGATATGAAACCAAGAGTCTTGCATAAATGTATACGGTTTAAATCCTCACACAGATAATACCATACTGAACGTCACGAACAAGCTACTCATACCAGTCAACAGTCACCTATACTGACCCACGGCGTGGAGCGATGTGAGGACGATGAGCGGGTGTGGGGCCTATTTATCCGCTGAGAGGACCAATACGATGCAGCTTTACAAATCGAGGCTTGCTTCCACTTCCAATGAAAAGAGAGGTTATGAGATAGCCTTTACGTAGAGCACGTGAATACACGTGAACTTGGCTTTGACCTTTGGTTCAGATAGCTCAGCATGAGTGGCAACAACACCAACACCATTCGATCGTGTTTCCAAATAATGTGTGTACACCTGTACGTGCGTTCAGTGTTTATATTCACATATTCGTAAAGTGTATGCGTTCGCGAACGTACGTCTGTGTGAGAGAGAGTGCGTGCGCGCGTGCGTCCTTGCGTTTGTGTGCGTGTGATGTGTGCGTGCGCTGGTACGAGCGTGTACGTGTGAGTACGCGCGCGTATGCATGCTTGTGACCGTAAGGTAATGCGTCAGTCAGCGCCTATACGGACAACAGTGTTTATAGCAGACGTACTATAACTCTGGGAGGCCTTGCACAGGTTAACATTTGCACAGAAGGGGGATAAAAATTCGAAGCTTTCCTACAGTACGTAGAGCGTGGATCGAAGGAAACATCCTATACATGCATTTATACCATGGAAGTGAGCTATGTTTTGCTTACAATAATAATGTGGAATGAGGACACGTACAGGACGCGTCTCGAGCTACGGCAGGAGTATATGATGGATATGAAGGGAGGGATATATAGAGCTAGAGAGAGAGAGAGAGAGAGAGAGAGAGAGAGAGAGAGAGAGAGAGAGAGAGAGAGAGAGAGACTCGACAGACAGCCACAGACAGGCACAGACAGACAGACAGACAGACAGACAGGCAGGCAGGCAGGCAGGATTTAAGGAAGGCAGAGAGAAAGAGCTAGACAGAAAGACACACAGACAGACAGACACACAGACAGACAGACAGACATACACTCAGACAGACAGACATACACTCAGACAGACAGACAGACAGACAGACAGACACACAGGCAGGCAGACAGACAGGCAGACAGGCAGGCAGGCGACTGGCTGGCTGGCTGATGACTGACTGACTGAGCTGGTGACTGACTGACTGACTGACTGGCAGGCAGGCAGGCGCGCGGGCAGGTATGCGCACGCACGCACGCACGCACGCACACACACACACACACACACACACACACACACACACACACACACACACGTACACACATGTATACACACACTTGTGCACGGAGAAAGAAAGAATTAAGCTGAAACTGAAAATGTTATCGTGTACGTGGGCCATGCCGGCCCATTACAAAATGATTGGGAACACTTTTGACTGTAATGCATTAGTCAGCGCCTATATCATATAGTATAATGGACAACAGCTAGGCCTACGTGTTTTTTGCAGACGTAACCGCACGTAAGTATTGAGGCACGTTGTGGAGGCCTTGCAGGCCATCCGCGACTTATTCACAAAACGTGTGCAAATGCACAGGAGGGAGAAAAAAAATCGAGGCTTTCCTGCAGTCACTGTCAGGCAAAGCATGGAAGTGAGCTATATATAGATTTTGCTTACAGAAATAATGTGGGATGGAGACACGTACGGGACGCAGCTCAGGCTACGGAGTATAATGGATATGGAGGGGAGAGAGAGAGAGAACGAACGAACGAACGAACGAACGAACTTTATTTTACAAGGGTAGTGAATTAGGCAGTAGTGCCTTTCTTACATTCAGCCCTTGAGGCAAAATATTCAAATGTGGTGAGAGAGAGAGAGAGAGAGAGAGAGGAGAGAGAGAGAGAGAGAGAGAGAGAGAGGAGGGGTGGGGGGGGGGGGGGTAGCTGGGGAAAGGGGGAGGAAGGGAAGAAGGTGGGGGGGGGGGGGGTAGCGGGGGAAAGTGGGAGGAAGGGAAGAAGGTTGGTGGTTGGATAGAGAGGGTTGGGAGAGGGTAGGGGAGAGGGTGGGGGGAGGGAGGGAGGGAGAGAGAGAGAGAGAGGAGAGAGAGAGAGAGAG
>JAWQFJ010002880.1:150282-152782 GCA_034096865.1 Theodoxus fluviatilis
TTCATACTTGCGCGTCGATGTCTAGAATGGGGCCAGCAGTTCTCTATGGCAAGTGTGAATAACATTGAAGATATATCTATGAAAAGCTACATCTACATCTATTTTCCTGCAACCCCAACTTGAGATGGACTTGTCTGAGGAAAAGGGTGCAGGAAAGAAAGTGAAGCAGGCAGACCATGCAAGCTGATAGGCATCTGCATCTGACTGGTGTAAATAAATAAATATAAATATACATTAATAAATAATGTGATAAATAAATGAGTACTTATTTAGGGAATTACACGCTTTATTGCAGACCTAAATTGGCAACACTATTTGAACATTAACGAGCATGGCAGATGGGGTCACACCAAGCTGTACTACTTGTATTTGCCTTTGATTTGCACGCTTGGGCCTTAAATCTCAATGCCCCCTCAGCAGCCTCTTCGGCTGCTTGGAGCTGCCCCTGGCTGAGCTACTAGAGTAGGTCTTGAAAGCTCGGTAGCCACAGGCTGGAGCTGATGAAGAAGGCATCGTGCCACACCTGCCCCATGTTGTATTACATATATGTATCAACCTCTGTTTTTAAAAAAGCGACCTGTATGTGTGCTGTAATGAAGGTGTTGTAGTACAAGTCTATAATGTGTATGTAAAATAAAGCAAGAAGAATTTGGTCATCTAGCACAGAAAAGAAATCTGACTTACTGCTTTAAATTGTTCTCTGCCCTTCAGCCTATCTTTATTTCTACACCACCATTCCCCCCCCCCCCCCCCCCCCTCCATTTTTGTCTACCTCACTTTGTCTATGTGTATGAGAGTGTGTGACTGCACATGCATACACTCGTACATGCACAGATGGATAGAGTGACAGACACCAGACACATACACACACACAAACATACATGTACTCGGATATATAAACAAACACACAGATGGGTATTTTGTACACTGCTCAACATTTCAATTCTAGACTTACTTTAACTAAAAGATCACATTTGTGAAAGATCTCTCGTCCAGTCAGAATTGTAATTCCACTTCTGCAATCAAATGCATTGGTAACTTCTGTGTACTCATGGTACCTCCAACAAGGACAGAAACTGGGGCTAGAGAGAGAATTCCCAACCCCTCCAAAACAGCGAGACATCAATGTATGACTCTTTAATATCACAGCACATTTTTCTCAATGCAAATTAACAGTGAACAAGGACATGGTCTTAAAGATGTCCCGTGAAAGTACAAGTGTGACAGGTACTTTACAACCATGGATATTTCTTCCTTCATGAGTGAAATAAAATAAGAAAGATGCAATACTCTCCAGCACTTAATTCTCAAAATCAGATCCTTCAGATAAACTGGAATTCATTATGCTCCCACAACTCGCCATGACAGGACGGATGCAAAGGCTCAAGTTGCAATTACTCACCTACACATATCACAGACCTAAATGGATCAACAGCTGCGGTGAGAGTTCTAATAACTTACCTTCACCTGCCAAAGACACAAATGGAACCACAGCACAAGGAATTAGGAAGTCAGGATTTCCTTATCAGAAGCACAAAGATTTTCTTGGTTGAAATCAACAGATTCCAGTTTATGGATCCTATTCCTGTCGCTAGGGAATCCTGACGCTCCCCCCCAAAAACCACTACAGAAGACAACAAGAAGGGCAAAGCCCATACGACTCACATGCTTGACCTTGACCTTCATATGACCTTGACCTTCATGTGACCTTCAAGGTCAAGGTCAAACAACTAAACCTACCAATGACATCATACACAAAGAAATGCTTTACACATTTTTCCTACCAAAATACATGTGACCTTGACCCAAGGTCAAGGTCATCCAAGGTCATGCAACACAAAGCTGTTAATTCAAGACATAGGAAGCACAATGGTGCTTATTGGCACTTTCTACCATGAGATATAGTCACTTTTAGTGGTTCACTACCCCATTTTGGTCACATTTCATAAGGGTCAAAGTGACCTTGACCTTGATGATATGTGACCAAATGTGTCTCTTGATGAAAGTATAACATGTGCCCCACATAATTATTAAGTTTGAAACAGTTATCTTCCATAGTTCAGGGTCAAGGTCACTTCAAAATATGTATACAATCCAACTTTGAAGAGCTCCTGTGACCTTGACCTTGAAGCAAGGTCAACCAAACTGGTATCAAAAGATAGGGCTTGCTTTGACCTATATACCACTTGTAGCTAAGGTCGCCATTCTCAATAACGTGGGAGAAAATTGGGAAAATGTGAAAAATGACTGTTTTTGAGACCACATTTATGGCTCCTGTGACCTTGACCTTGAAGCAAGGTCAAGTCACTATGTATGTTTTTTGAAGCCTTGTCATCATACACCATCATGCCACATTTGGTGTTGATAGACTTAATAGTCTCCGAGAAAAATCCAACGTTTAAGTTTTTTACGGACGGACGGACGGACGGACGCCCGGACGGACGGACGGACGACACGGCTCAGTACATAGACTCACTTTTGCTTCGCATGTGAGTCAAAA
>JAWQFJ010002880.1:157782-160282 GCA_034096865.1 Theodoxus fluviatilis
TATTTAACTAAGCCCAGATTCTTCCCGTCCCAGGGATAGCACCACGGCACTGCGCCTCGCACATCGTCAAACCACAAAGCGTGCTTGCCTATCTTCGCCTGTCACAAAGACATGGTTTCATCAAGTAAGTAAGGCCGAGGGGCTGACCATGTACTCATACAAGAGGGGAGAGCATCTACCCCTCTGTATGACTGCATTAGCTTTGATTCAACGTCCACCACATGCCAAAGCAAAATCAAACAAGTATTTACAGGAACTTCCTCTCCCTTCCAACTTATGTGGGATGGGTATAAGAAATGACCTACCTCATCCCCTTGTGCAACATAGATGAAAAATGACGGGAAATCCAGACTAGACTTGCTCTAACCAGCTCCAGTGATTCTGATCATCAACAGCCTTACACAGCCTGCAGAGGCTGAAAGGCCACCACTTCATTTTTCTCCATCTTTTCTGACCCCCAACCTCAAAGGGAAAAAGGCTGCATGCCAGATGCAATTGAATGCACACTAAACTGTTATCATTTAAAAGTGTTCCATTCACAAAGAAACACAACTCACCAGAAACTGAAAAGGCACACCAAAACATTCAACAGAAGTTACTCAAAAATCAGTTAACTAAAGTGTGTGATAACTTGCCAGCTAAGTTGAAAGAACCATAATAAAGTAATCATTCAGTGATGTAAACATGTTGATATTCTTCAGGAGAAAAATGACAATTCAAGAAAAAAAGTGACATCTGTTTTTTATAGAACTAAATGCAATCTTCATCAGCAGGCCTTACACTGTAAAGTTACATTGCATTACAAAATGTCACCATTCTGAAGTAGAAAAGTTGTACTTTACATACACACACACACAATGCAATCAAACAGCAGACTCTACACACTGTTGGCAGTGCATTTCTAAAACTCAACTTGGTGTGTCATTCACAAAGTGCATTCATTGGCAAAACCTGCAAGGGTGCTAGGCAACTAGGGGGAGGCAACTTCTGCCAGGGGAGACAACTACTGACCTCTGGTAAGATATTCCTAATATTGAAGAAAGAAAAAAAAGGGCAACCTAAGGGGAGAGAATCCATTGACTAGGTGAGGCAACTTACCCTCAGGCCGACTTCTGTGATGAACAGGCCTCTGACGTCTCATATCATCTTCTGCCAATTCCGCATCGTCGTCATCATCGTCATCATCATCATCATCATCGTCGTCGTCTGCGTCATCATTTGGACCTATGAGGTGATCATTATGACAAAGGTGCAGGGTTGTTATGACTGTTCCACATAAGATTTTAGATCATGTAAACTGTCATACAGCAAAATGATTTCACTCAGCATCAAGACAGAACACAGTGCATGACAAAAGCTGGATATGACAACTTAAATGCAAGTCAGGTCAAATCAACTGATGTAAGATTTGTGCAAGGTGATCCTACATACCTTTTTTCATTGCCTTGAGTAATATTGAAGGAAGATGGTTAAAAAAATTCACTGTTAGCTGATAACAAAACATTCCAAAATCCTATCTTGAATCACTGTCATTCTCAATCATAACAAAATTATGCTTGAGAACATGAATAAGTTTTAAACAAATCAATGCAATTGATCTAGTCCTATGGAGAAAAAAAGTTTTTTAAGAGGACCTAAACCATAGGGAAAATGCATCTCTTGAGACATTTTCTGGGCAGGGTCTTTTCTCAAATCTTGGGATTCTTCAAATGGACAACTTCAGTCTTCAGCACTGACCGCAGCCTGGAGAAGCCAGGTCAGGTTTTCCAGGCCATCCAAGGCCAGCGCAGCCTATTTTCCCCCTTGCTCGGCACATCTGGCAGGCACAGCAGCTGGGTGGTCACAGCAAGGTGAGAAGTTCTCCACACTCAAACAGTGTAACACTCGAAGTACACAGCACACTCATCAGCACTCACCGAACATCTGATCGTCGTCATCGTCGTCTTCATCACCTGATGCAATCTTGACCTGCTTGCGTTCCTCATTGCGAATCTTGTCCACCATGGACTTCAGAGCCTGCTCCGTCTCCTGCAAAGATGGCACAGACATCTTTGTGCAAAGCATGCATGATTTTTTTTCACGACCAGTTAAGATTCAGACTAATGGAATGCTCTGTTCACGAAACAGTATTCTTAAAAAGATAGCTTTCTTCATTGATAAATCATCATTGTCCAATCCACAGCAGTACATTTGAGAAATTCACTGAGGGGGCTTCCATTCCTGGCCATACACAAGAGCAGTGTCCTGTTTGTGACAAGCAGTGATGGCTGCGACTAGGGATTGTTCCCTGGGTGCCTGTACACGTAGCAACACAGTGCTGCTATGATCATCCTATCAGGAAAACTGTATGCGGGTTGTCATTTAAAATACAGTCTATAAAACAACAAATAAACACAGATCATTATATATAGGAACACAAGATCAATGCACTGTCTGAAAAACAAACAGTCAATACAGGCTGTCACAACCAGGGATTGTTCTCAGAGAGCCTGTGTGTCCC
>JAWQFJ010002880.1:165282-180282 GCA_034096865.1 Theodoxus fluviatilis
ATCCAAGGTCATGCAACACAAAGCTGTTAATTCAAGACATAGGAAGCACAATGGTGATTATTGGCACTTTCTACCATGAGATATGGTCACTTTTAGTGGTTCACTACCCCATTTTGGTCACATTTCATAAGGGTCAAAGTGACCTTGACCTTGATGATATGTGACCAAATGTGTCTCATGATGAAAGTATAACATGTGCCCCACATAATTATTAAGTTTGAAACAGTTATCTTCCATAGTTCAGAGTCAGGGTCACTTCAAAATATGTATACAATCCAACTTTGAAGAGCTCCTGTGACCTTGACCTTGAAGCAAGGTCAACCAAACTGGTATCAAATGATAGGGCTTGCTTTGACCTATATACCACTTGTAGCTAAGGTCGCCATTCTCAATAACGTGGGAGAAAATTGGGAAAATGTGAAAAATGACTGTTTTTGACACCACATTTATGGATCCTGTGACCTTGACCTTGAAGCAAGGTTAAGTCACTATGTATGTTTTTTGAGGCCTTGTCATCATACACCATCATGCCACATTTGGTATTGATAGACTTAATAGTCTCCGAGAAAAATCCAACGTTAAAGTTTTCGGACGCCCGGACCCCCGGACCGGACGCCCGGACGGACGAAAAGGGTGAGTACATAGACTCACTTTTGCTTCGCATGTGAGTCAAAAACTTATTAATATCCAGCAGTGGTAAAGTTACACTCAGTGTAATTTAACCATCACTCTCACTCCTCTTATCTATTACAAAATTTGCAATTGTCCTATTAATTAATTAGAATCATGCAATCTTCATAGTTAAATTTCACATTTGTCTGTTTAAAAAAAAGAGCACAGAATTTCACAGATGACATCCAATGGATCTGTTCAGATGGTCAAGCAGGAGAGGGGACTATGCCAATCATAACTTATTATACCAAAACAAGTTTTAGATTCCCTGAACAAAACTTTGACATAATGCTGCCATTTACATATCAGTAGCAGACCTGTCATGGTCTGATAGCAGAGAGTAGGATGACATTACAGCCGCCTGCCATACAAGATATAATTCCAACCATCATGACTGCTCCAATCAAAACAGTATATGAAATGCATTTGCTCCAAATGTTTTACAACCTCCTGCTTGTGGTTTGTGGAGCTTTTTTGTGTTGGTCTGCTGAGGGTCCAGAGGGGTAGATTTCATTCCAGTTGCTGTGATGAATTGGTCATGTGGCCAGGTATATGTAGCATGTGCAGTGGTCTGTGTTGCACCTGAGTTTTTAATTCAGCTTTTAGAATTTCTACTGTATTCTTGATTTGTGAATGCTATCATGCTCATTTGCCAGCACTAGTTGGGTGAACTTCATGCACTTGTAAGATAGTCTGCTTGCATGTATGTGTGTGTGCTCATATTGGCAAGCCTGGAATGCAAATCATGCTTACAGCTTACAGCAACACTCATCCCCTCTCATTATCCACCCTTTTATTCTGTTTCATTCACAAGTCTCACAATTAGGTAGATACTGTCTTAAATTTCTGACACTTTCTACTCCTCATGAGGAGCATTTGCCACTAACTCCCGTTGTCCTGTCTTGTGTTTTAAATAGGTAATAATGTAATTTGTGTTGTTCCATTTGTCAAAGTCTAGTATCCAAAAGGTGTCAATCTTCTTTTCTTTCCAAAACAAATTTGCATAAAAATGTCAGTGCCAGGTGCCAACCTTAGAGGAAATGTCAAAGGAAAGGGCGGAGGTGTCATCATCCTCTGTGCTTTCCAAGGCACTTTCCACGTTGGTCTTCATGGCATTGTACAGCACTGACGTGGCCTTCAGCAGCTCCTTGACTGCATAGCCGTCTGACTGGTACAGCTTCTTGGTGTTCAGCTTGATGTGTGCCTTGGTTGCCTGTGGTAACAGTAGAACACAAGATGTTGTTGTGTCCAGTAGATGCTCAGATGGGTGAGAGAAAGAGAGAGAGAGAGAGAGAGAGAGAGAGAGAGAGAGAGAGAGAGAGAGAGAGAGAGAGAGAGAGAGAGAGAGAGAGAGAGAGAGAGAGAGAGAGAGAGAGAGAGAATTAAAAGGCATAGACAGACAATAATACAAAAACAAACAGCCACCCAGTCAGACATATGAAGAGGGACAAACCAACTAGAAACACACACACACACACACAAACACACACACACACACACACACACACACACACACACACACACACACACACACACACACACACACACACACAAAAACACACAAATACACACACACATCAATACTCCTGGTAAAAGCCACCTCATTTAATCCAACTGATAGTTAACTTCAAGGAAACAAAATACCACAATACCACACCAGCAGCTAACAATTCTGATAAGCAGACACAGCAACCATTTTTCACATTTAAATATTTTTCTACCCCTGTTTATAATTTTCTCTCTCTCTCTCTCTCTCTCTCTCTCTCTCTCTCTCTCTCTCTCTCTCTCTCTCTCTCTCTCTCTCTCTCTCTCACACACACACACACACACACACACACACACACACACATACACACACTATCACCACCACCATCACCACCACCATCACCACCACCATCATACCACTAAGATTTGTTCAAGACCCTTATAAGGAAAAAGGCAGTTTTTGAATACCATGAACTCTGCCACAGACTTGATGAAGAACACTCGGTCTTGTTCTGTGTCTGTGTCTGGGTGAACATCAGAATTGGGATCATACCTGTAACACAGACATGTAAAAGCATTGAACTCACACTATTATGTGAAACAGACACATCTCACTTGAGTTGCACAAATGAAAATTCTCTCCCTGTAGGAGACCATCACTCCTTTAACCCATTCCATGCCCTTATGACCGAATATTCGGCCACGCGATTATGCCCTCCATAGTGCCCTTATGACTGATTATTCGGTCACAGAGATTCAGAAATTTGTTCAGCTTTTCATGACAAAACGAACAGGAACGCTTACCCAAGGCAAACGCTAGGATATGCTACAGTCTGATCATAGCAGCAGAGTGTATTTTGGCTGAGGGGAGCGTCAGGCTGAGGGGAGCATCAGGCTGAGGGGAGCGTCAAACTGAGGTCACCCCACTTCAAGCAAGCATGCAGTTATCCATTCAGCGTGGCTGAGACTATAGTCAATATAGTCTCTGTGTTCAGAATGGCAGTTATCATGCGCAGTTGTAAAGAATGGCAGCGCCCACACCGTCTACAAGCAAAGGCGTGAAGCGTGGTCAAGTATCGCCTGCTCAGTTAGCAGAGGCTGGTGAAGCAGAGGACTTAGAAAGTGATTTAAAGTCAACAGATTCCTTTGATCAGGTCAGTGACAATGACGATCTCAAACTTTGCACTCGACGTGTGTTCGCAGAGGTTGGCGACTCAAGAGATGAATCCGAGATTGTGGAACAACCTGCAGTGGCAGCATCTGGCCTTTCGGCTGCTGCTTCCGACTCTGAAATGAGTTCGGACGATGAACTATCATCCCCCATGATCGAGGATTGCCTTATTCCTCCTTTCGGTGGGCATCGACCTCTGTATCTTCTCGTCAAGCACCATGGAGGTGTGGTCAAACTCTTCACGCACGTAGTCGAGGGACTCGCGCTCGCAAGAGGACAGCGTCATGGGAGGGTAGTGATCTGCAGTCCTCAGCCTAGACAATCCCGCTTTGAGGGAGATTTCCTTCCCCCAAATCGTGAGTCACCTCAAATTCCTCAGTTTTCAGGACATGCCGGGATCAAAGTCAGCACCGCGAACTTTCAGCCTGTTGACTACTATCAGCTGTTCTTCATGGACAGTCTCATTCATCATCTCGTTTCTGAAACCAATCGGTATGGAGACCAAACCTTAGCTGCAGCAGAGCAGCGTGGGTTTCAGGCATTCCAGGCTTCTTGCCTGGAGAAATGAGAAAACCACGACAGATGAACAGGGTACCAGGCCAAGTGATGTCAGGTCTGCCACAAGAAGGGCATCTGCCGTGTCACCAAGGTCATGTGCCCTGGCTGTCCTGATCAGCCTGGCCTCTGTGTTGTTCCATGCTTCCGAATTTACCACAGTAAAGAAATTCTGAACTGTAGTGGATATTCCCTTGGCATGCAAAAGGACCTTACTGTACCAGGCTAGGTTGTGCCATGTCTGCCACTAGAAGGGAATCTCCTGGGTCTGCAAAAGCTTGTGGCCAGACTGTCCTCATTAGCTTGGATTCTACCCTGCTTCATCATTCAAGCTGAAATACTGGACTGCTTACTTGAACTGATTTTTCATTGAGATGCATGCATGACAATAATATTACAATTCTTTCCTTCACAGATCATAGTAATTACTGCAGTTGTTTCTTTTTGAATTTGCCTGGCATGATATTGATCATAGCAATCATGCATGACTTTGAAAAGTGTGTACATGTGAATTCCTCATTTTCATCATTATGTAAATAGAATTGTTACAATGAAGGCTGAAGAGAAAATATTCTACAAGCCTTTTTATACTTATCTAAATGCAGTAGTCTCTTCTTGAATTTGCCTGGCATGATAGTGATCATAGCAATCATGCAGGACTTTGAAAAGTGCGTACATATGAATTCCTCATTTTCATCATTATGTAGATCGTATTGTTACTACCTGAAGGCTGAAGAGAAAGTATCCTACAACTACAAGCCTTTTTATTCTAGTGTGAATACAGTAGTTCCTTCTTGCATTTTGCTGGCATGATAGTAGCAATTTTGCATGACTTTATCTACAGTAATTGCTGTAGGTGTTACAGTTTGTATCTTTCTTTGTACTATTGATATAGTATGTTCAAATAAATATTTTGAAAGAAAAAAGATTCTGAGACATTTGAGACATAGTTTTACAATCTGAAAAACAAATCAGAATTTTTGTTATTTTTTTATCATACATTTTATAAAAGGCAATGGCAAATTTTGTTTTATTCAAGCTTGATTTCAGAAATAAAGTCTCTAAAAATCATGTCATTGTTTTTGTTGTGTTCCTGATTGTGCTTTCAAAGAAATGTGGGTTTTATGGGGTTGTTAGTTATGCAATGAAATTGAGATATGATTTTTCTCCTGAACTCAGTGTTGTTTTACGTAATTTTAACTGAAATTCCCTGGCACTGGCAGTTGCATAATATAATGATGAAGCTGGCATGGAAAGGGTTAAGAAAATGATACATGCTACTTTCCATTCAAGGACATACTGATGGTTTTTCTTTACAGACATGAACTGTAAAGGCATCATATCTCCATCCAGACAACTATGTATGATATATAATCAATCCTTGTAACTTAAAATTCATTTATCATTACTAACAAGCTTACAGATGCCCTACCAACAAAAACAAACAAACAAACAAACGGATGCAAAATGGATAGATCTACATGTATTATTTTGGCAAAGTGAAACACTCTTTGTAAGAATGGCTTCAAATTGAAATGAACAAACCTCTTCACCAGCCATGTTAACACTTCAGCAACTAGTGGAAAATTTGGCGTCCTGAAATTTTCCATTGAAATCAATCGTGGGTACCCTAAAGCCCGCATCATCTCTGTAAAGCCTGAAAATAGAAACAAAAACAAGCATTCACTGTAGAATTCTGAAAGTTGTCAATTTGTCATATTTCTGTAGCAAAAATGAAAGCCTGTCCCATAAAGAAAACCACTCATCAGATGACATGCAACAATTTTGGTTACAAACTCTAAGCACATTTCAATATTCATTAAGTACTATATAACAATAATAATTGTTTAATCATCGCACATACCTTCCCTTGACAGGCAAGCTCATGGCGTTTACAATCCAAAGAATCAACACTCATACAACCACTCAACACCACATTCCTACAAACACTCACACACTACACACATTAACAAAAAACAACAAGAAGGGCAAAGCCCATATGACTCACATGCTTGACCTTGACCTTTATATGACCTTGACCTTCAGGTGACCTTCAAGGTCAAGGTCAAACAACTAAACCTACCAATGACATCATACACTAAGAAATGCTTTACACTTTTTTCCTACCAAAATACATGTGACCTTGACCCAAGGTCAAGATCATCCAAGGTCATGCAACACAAAGCTGTTAATTCAAGACATAGGAAGCACAATGGTGATTATTGGCACTTTCTACCATGAGATATAGTCACTTTTAGTGGTTCACTACCCCATTTTGGTCACATTTCATAAGGGTCAAAATGACCTTAACCTTGATGATATGTGACCAAATGTGTCTCATGATGAAGGTATAACATGTGCCCCACATAATTATTAAGTTTGAAACAGTTATCTTCCATAGTTCAGGGTCAAGGTCACTTCAAAATATGTATACAATCCAACTTTGAAGAGCTCCTGTGACCTTGACCTTGAAGCAAGGTCAACCAAACTGGTATCAAAAGATAGGGCTTACTTTGCCCTATATACCATATATAGGTCAGGTATCCAATCTCAAAAACTTCAGAGAAAATTGAGAAAATGTGAAAAATGACTGTTTTTTAGACAACATTTATGGCCCCTGCGACCTTGACCTTGAAGCAAGGACAAGTCACTATGTATGTTTTTTGAGGCATTGTCATCATACACCATCATGCCACATTTGGTATTGATAGACTTAATAGTCTCCGAGAAAAATCCAACGTTAAAGTTTTCTGACGCCCGGACGCCCGGACGCCCGGACGGCCGAAACGGGTGAGTACATAGACTCACTTTTGCTTCGCATGTGAGTCAAAAACTTAGAACAAATAGAACAAACTATACAATATACACAGCACTTGCAGGCCAGGTCAAGTAAGGCGAAGCAGCTCAGCGGGAAAGGCGGGATCGGAAGAGGTGGGTCTTTAGAGCACTTTTGAACTGGGGCAGAGTGTCAGAATGACAGACTAAGAGAGGGAGACTATTCCAGTTTACAGGTCCAATATAGAAGGCACGCTGTCCTTGAGTTTTCTTATTGCGGCGGGGGACCTTAAGCATTCTAGAGTCAGCAGCTGAGCGTAGAGATTTGGAGGGCGTGTAGACTGCAAGAATTTCTGTAAGAGCGTGTGATGCGGTGTTGTCGATGGCCTTGAAGCACAAAGTAGCAAGTTTATAATCTATCCTCTGAGAGATGGGGAGCCAGTGAAGTGTATGTAGGAGTGATGAGACATGGGTACGCTTGGGACATCGAAAAACTAGCCTAGCAGCACAATTCTGAACTTTCTAGAGTTTGTTAAGCAGAGTGTCAGGGATGCCAGCGAGAAGAGAGTTTCCATAGTCTAGACGAGACAGAACAAGTGATGTGATGAGCGTTTTGGTGGCCTGCTGAGAAAGATAATGATGAATGGTACTAATTTTCCTTAGCTCATAATATGCTAACTGACATACTTTGTTGACATGACAGATCATCGTCAAACATGACGCCTAAATTTCTAACAGACTGAGAGAAAACAATGTCACTGTGACCAATGGTTAGTTTGAGGGCCTGATCCGATTTGCCTCCGCCGCCCACCAGTAGTGCTTCAGTTTTTGAGTCATTGAGTTGGAGCTTGTTCCGGGTCATCCACCGTTTCACGTCAGAGATACAGCGTTTGCTGGTAGAAAGAAGAGAGTGGATTTGACTGGGATGGGAGGAGTTGTAGAGCTGGGTATCACCAGCAAATTCACTGTGAGAGACTGAATGACTGTCAATTACATTGGAGAGTGGTTGGGTGTACAGTAGAAACAGCAGAGGACCCAGAACAGAGCCCTGAGGGACTCCGTACTTGAGAGGTGTAGGATCAGAAACAAAACCCGAGATCGAAACAGTCTGTCTACGTTCTGAAAGATATGAATGCAGGAAAGAGCGTGCTAAGTTCCCCATGCCAAAAACGTTTCTAAGACGGGTGAGAAGAATGCCATGGTCTATTGTGTCGAACGCGGCACTCAAGTCCAACAGAGTAAGAAGAGAAACTTTGGAATTTCAGAAGCAATGAGAAGATCGTTTAGAACATGGAGCAGAGCTGTTTTGGTGGAATGATGAGCAAGGTAAGCAGATTGAAAATGGGCCAAAAGGTCATACTGGGACAAATGCTCCAGCAGCTGCTGCAAAGCTAACATCTCTAACAATTTTGACAGAAAAGAAAGATTGGAGACTGGCCTATTATTACTAAGTTTGTTTGGATCTAGGTTCTGCTTCTTCAAGAGCGGCTTAACTATAGCCTGCTTGAAAACACTAGGGAAGGTGCTAGTCTGGAAGCAATCATTGATCATCTGTGTCAGGACAGGTAGGATCTCATCAATGCACTCAACTAAGAGGGGTGTGGGAACAGGGTCAAGGTCACAGGAGGTAGGGTTCATACTGCTGATGGTCTTGAGAACCGCACTAGCCTCAACCGGGCTGAATTGAAGGAAGGGAGTACCCCTGAAGGATACTGGATCATCACTAACAGGCACACCTGCATCAGCAGACATGTCAACGCTGCTTCGAATATCGGACACCTTGGACACAAAAAAGTCGCAAAACATCTGAGGTAACAACGACATTGGTGAAGAAGGGAGAGTAGTACAACGGGTCTTGTTCATGAGCCTGTTCGTGATGGAAAATAATTGACTGCAAGTGGTAGAAGCACATATTTTTGCATTGAAGTACACTGTCTTAGCGGAGTTAGCTGTATCGACTAGACGATTGATCTTGTGCTTGAAAGAACAAAAAATTTCTTTGTGAACAGCCAAACCAGAACGCAGCCACTGTCGCTCAGCTTGTCGCTTTTTCTGCTTCAAAGCACAGAGTTCGGCAGTGATGGTGCTATACCACGGAGTGGAGCGACGCTGAGGGACCTTGCGCTGTGCGGCTGGGGCATGACTGTCAAGAACAGAGCGGAGGTGATCACACAACTGGTCAGCGGATGGCGTGGGTGATGCAGCAGCCAGAGCAGCCACATCATGTTTGAACTCAGTCAATTCAATCCCACGGAGATTTCGAATGCTGCAGTACTCCGGCCGCTGCACCGGCCACCAAACATCCATGTCACACAACACAGCGAAATGGTGAGAGGTCAAGGATTGAGAGACATAACATGAACGAAACACATTGTCATCAGGACGATACAGCACCCAGTCAATGATATGACCAGACCTGTGGGTGGGGTCTGAAACAGCATGCTTCAGACCGAAGGTAGACAAGATGTCCAACATGCGCACAATACTGTAGCTTTCTGGGTTATCATAATGAAAATTAAAGTCACCAACAATGACAACATTCCCTTGAAGAGTGGCTAACATATCACTAAACTGTGCATAGAACATAGCATCAGTCAACTTGTTTGCTTTGCTGGGGGGTGGCCTATACACACAAAAGAAATGCACACAAACTGGGGTGTTCATAGTCAACTGGATGACCTCGAAACTGTCATGGGAAAACGAGAAAGATGTACTGACCACAACTGGAAAATGTTCTCTATACAGTACTTGAGACAGTATCCTGCAGTCCTGAGTAAGGTCCGCGTGCTTGGATTCATCGCCGTGAGTCTTCAGCCATGTCTCGGTCAGAAACATGATATCCACTTTCTCATCACGGATTTATAAACTCCAAAATGTCAATGCGCTTGGACTTGTTCCCGACAGACTGTGCATTAAAGACACACACAGACAGGCGGTCACGTGACGATGACTTGACGTCGACAAGGTTGTAAGGCTGCCGCCCACGAGGAGTACCCGACACAAAGCCCGACACTCCAGGAGTGGGGACAACCAGCGTATCGTTGTTGACAGTAGAGTTTAGAGAGACATCAGCAAAAGGAAGAGGCACAGTGTCTGAGGCGTCAGACACTGGGCTGAGGGGTACCGGCCTGAAGACTGGAGATGAAGGCAACGATGCGCTGCCAGAGGCGATGACGTCAGGAGATGTAGCACCACTGACATCACTAAACCCACGAAGACTCATGGAATAGCAACCTTGTCGTCCGAAGACAGGTGCCAGCAGTCTGCGCGCGCGTATAGTATCCGGGGTACTGACCATAATGCTAGTACCAAGCACAAGCACTGGAATTCTTCTCTGCTTTCTCCTCCCCCCAGCCCTGGATCTCCTGGCCTTTACACGTTGCTTGATACCAAGTTCAAGCAAGGTGGCATCAAGTATAGGATCCGGTGGATACTCCTTTTCACGTAGTACTAAATGCAACGATGTAGTAATAAACTCTGACTAATCATATTTGTATATGCTGACTCAATATTCGAGTCATCACAGAATGTGTATTGTTGAGTGATCTGGCAAGAGCAACGAAAATTATGCTAGCAAGTGAACTTTCCTCCTATTGACTTTTCACTATGTAAACACTGTCCGTCAGATAAGTAATAGCATTATCATGAGACAGAGTCCTTGGTGTATTTTCTTGATCTGTGAAAGGTCAATCGTCAAATGAGAAATCTCCAGTGATAAGTCGTGACTTGGGTACATATGTATATTTCGTAGCATTTCAGTTTTCACGGTACTGTAAAATCTTACGTGGAAATCGTGATACTGATAGCGAGATAACTGCGTCTGATGAAAAAGTAAACTTCTGCCTTGGAGTCGTTGGACAAAACAACATTGAAAACGTGATGCAGTATAACATGGGCTGCAATTACGAGATAAACTATCATGAAGGTTGTCAGGGATGCTTTTTTTGACCGGTGTCGCGAAATATTTTATCCCTGTGATATTTTATGGCGGAAGTGCTTCTCCGCATGCGCGAAATTGGGTGCGAAAATAAAAATTAATGTTAGTCTTTCCAACTTTCACGTCACCGTTTGCTACATTAGCAACACTGTTTTTACACTGGTTTGATCAATTCAGTGGTTTAAATCATGGCATGCAGATTGTTGTACACAATTTCGCGCATGCGGAGAAGCACTTCTGCCATAAAATATCACAGGGATAAAATATTTCGCGACACCGGCGTACCCCTCGTGTTCGTTCAGCATTTCCAATCATGAGGTATGCCTTCGCTTGTGATTTCGGAATCGCCACCACCAAATCGATAGCAACAGTTGAGGATCAGTAGCATATCGCAAGTTGTAAAGGTAAGGAAATTTTAGTTACCGCTCTCAAGTCTCAAAATTCACGAACTTACTTCGCAAATCCTTGTAAGACATCGTGCTTAGTTGTCTGTTGAATCGTCTGGTATTGACATTCCGTACTTCGCGCATGCGCTCAAGCCACTTCCGCACAGCGACCTCTGTAAACAATCGGTTGTGCTATGGAATCAAGGGAAGCAACTTTGCTAAGCTATATTGATTACTGACCCGTCAGATGACATAAAAAAGTTTAAATTCCTCTGCCATCTGCTTTCATTCAGTGCTCTTGGATAGCTTTGCTTGCACATAGATGAAAAGACATGGGTTTTGTTCTGATTCATATGCTCTATTTGCTATGAAACAATCAATATCATCACAATTGAAGCGTGGAACAAGAACGAACTGTCTTGTCAAAAGCTATATGGGGACATTTTTTTCTTTTAAATTACATTAAATTTCAGTTTGCAGATGATGTTGTGTTACTTCACGTTGTTACATTACATCAGACTAGATGCAAATAGCTGACCTTGGACCAAATTTAGGGAAATGTTAAAGCATGTTTTGATTTATTTGTAGTCCATGCAGTCCCTTGTCCTTGCACCAATGTAAATTAAGCACACGTAGTTTACGCTGAAATAAAGCATTATCCTTAACTCGCGCCTAAATTGGATTGCTGTTGTAGAGTGACATTGCAAGTATCAGAGAGGGGTTTCCTCCAGCAAACTATACATTCTAACTAACTGCATCTGATAATATTGCCGACGGAACTCAGACTGCGAACATCAACGAGTATAGTATTAGTAAAATGTTTTCAGGCAAACACTTTATTTAATGGCATCTCACGTGACCGGCAGTTTTCTATCGTCTGGGGATGCTAGGCATGTTTAGAAAATGATAGAATATTGGCCGCACATTTTCAGAAAGTTCTGCTCAGATCATACGTGAGAGGGGTAAGGTATGATAATAGGGCTGGATGTAACCGAAAACAAAAATGTGTGTTGGTCCTGCATTCACGAAGACATCGAAAATAGCTATACCTTGACGACCTACACACAGTGCAGAGATCTACGTGATCATGAAAAACATGTATTTAAACTTGTCACTGCGGTGATTTTGGTAATAAACGCACTTAATTATTTATCGCTTTCAGAGCGTCTTTGTTCATGAGTCTACACATGACCAGCGCATTCATCAAAGTATTCACACAGCAAGACATGAAAATGCAAGGTCCACCTACTTTATTCACGCGATGAAAATTTTAATTTCTTTCCTACTTTGAAGGAATTGTAACCCTCTACTGACGAAACTTACAGAAAGTCCTTAATTTCTGGACCACAAATCGAGTCACAATTTAGATATCACGCCAGGGATGCATTTGTTTCCAGCTTTGCGACTTGCGTGTTTCTCTGTGTCTCTGTGGTGGTGTCCTTAATTTTTTTATTCTGAAGTCATCTGAAGCAATGTAAAGAATTGAATCCCTTTTCCTAGTCTCTTCGCTCATCCTTTCATCAACTGTCGTTTTCTAATACATCAAAGTGCCGAGGCTAGGCCAGTGGTGGATTGCACCTGGCAAATCCAAGGTAGGTTCAAGCCATCCCCAGGGACAGTCTCCACCTTGGCCCAAGCTTGGATGCCAGGGAGTTTCATGTTGGAATCCATATCCCAATTTTATTAATAACCCTGGTGCCCATTTGAGGAAGTTACTGCATGTCTTTAGTCGTGAATATTGTCACTATACTGAGCGATTGTACTTACTGCTTGTATCGTTCTTGTCTACAGAGCCGGATCTGCGGGAGGAAGGGAGGGAGGGAGATGGGTGGGTGGGTGGATGGATGGATGGACGGACGGATGGATGGATGGACGGACGGACGGACGGACGGACGGATGGATGGATGGACGGATGGATGGATGGGTGGATGGATGAATGGATGGGATGGTGGATGGGTGGATGGATGGGTGGGTGGATGGGTGGATGGATGCATAGATGGGTGGGTGGTTGGGTGGATGGATGGATGGGTGGGTGGGTGGGTGGGTGGATGGGTGGATGGATGGATGGATGGATGGATGCATGAATGGATGGATGGATGGATGGGCGGGTGGGTGGGTGGATGGATGGGTGGGTGGATGGGTGGATGGATGCATAGATGGGTGGGTGGTTGGGTGGATGGATGGATGGGTGGGTGGGTGGGTGGATGGGTGGATGGATGGATGGATGGATGGATGGATGGATGCATGAATGGATGGATGGATGGATGGGCGGGTGGGTGGGTGGATGGATGGGTGAGTGGGCGGGTGGGTGGATGGATGGATGGATGGGTGGATAGACGGAGGATGGACCATCAGCTTTTGCAGGCTATGTAAGACCATTAAGCACGATATTTCAAGAACAGTTTAGAGTAAACGCAAATCAAGTCCAGATGTATTCACCTCTTACGAATCGCGTAGTGATGGATGGATGGATAGAGTTTTACGGCCTATCAGGCTTTGTAGGCTATATAAGGCCAAGCAAGAAAATCACTAGAACGAAGAGTTCCATGTAAGCGCAATTCAACTCACGATGTCCCTATTTATTCGCCTCTTACGAATCGCGTAGGGACACGCGGTGGGTCTATTCTGACCCCACCCACACTGCCACAGGCTGTCGTAGCAAAGATTATAGGTTACACAAAGATAGCTCATTAGCTCATTGTTGTGAGGATCGAGACACGTTGCGCCCCAAGCGGCTAGAACTATGGGGAAGTAATCACAACGCTTAGAGACATGTAAAAGTGCTTGTTTGTCGACGCGTTTCTGATGCGTTCCGATCATGTTTGTGAATACATTTACGGTGTAATGTGTAATAAAATGATTTGCTGCAATAATGGGGGTGTTTTGGCTTTGTTTTTTGTAGCAGGCGTTGTGAAATCGAAATATTTGGTTCATCGAAGTGGTTGGTTCTGCGCATGCGCGTGAGCCTATAGTCCGTTTAAACATTGCTCTGTCAGTGGAGACGCTACTGACTTCGCACGCCCGGGGAGTTATGCCAAAGATCCGGCCGCGTTAAAGCATGCAAAAATATTAATTAGATTAAAAACTAATCGAAAATAGTCATATTAGACTTTTAACGTATACTTTCTGCACAAAACCCACAGAAGATAAGTAAACCGTATGTACCTAGATGGCTAGCAGACGAATAATCTTTGTCTCCACTGACAGAGCAATGTTGAAACGGACTATAGGCTCACATTTCGATGAACCAAATATACGTTCAGTAACTAAAGGCTTTCGCACACGAGGCGATTCCACAACTCGATTGCTTTCCATGCATTGCTTCGTGTGCGACGTCGGTTGAAAGCAACTGGCATTCCAAGCAACTTTCCAAGCCACTGGCAACTGAGTAGCTCGCCGTCATTCTGTAAACCCATGGATCTATAATTATTATAGATCCGTGGTAAACCCGAGTATTGACTCTGGCACAGTTCGCAATGAATGCGTAATAGGCTTGACCCTTCGCATTACAGCCTTGCGCAAAAATAGTTCGTTCTGATACTATTTTTCTCTCCACTTTTTACACAAATCATTCAGATGTCAAAACTTGTTTCCATTTCAACACAAACATTTTATTGTATCGAATAAACGCTTGTTTGTTGTCTCAACAAGAGTAAGTTAAGAGTTTTGTGCGAAATAGCCTTAGAACTACTTTAACGGCGTATGTGAGGGAGCACATTGGCTATCCCACAAGCCTCTCGTGTGACCTCCGTATGAATAAATTGGCCAAAAACCTTCCATCACGTGATGTGAACTGTGCTAGAGATACTTTTGCCGGTAGGCGAAATCTCTAGTTTACTAGAATGGCTCGCCGTAAAACCTGTTATAATTTCTGGGCAAGTGGCGTGCCACTCTCTATGAATCCGCCAATTTTACTGAGCACCTGCGTAAGACGTCAACGCTTACCGCGGAAAATAAAGAATGGGGTGCCGGGGTCGGTCGAAATATTGACTGAAAATAAAAAGGCTTCCGTTGAACAC